>APFE030822715.1:7894-51516 GCA_000404065.3 Pinus taeda | reverse complement strand
CATGAATAACACACTTCAGCAGAGCAGATATTTCAGCATGTACTCAGAGGGAGCATGGATAGATTGGTACGCCTTGGCATATATAAAGGGGGAGCTCAATTAGAGATTTCAGCAGGTACTCAGGGGGAGTATGGACAGCAAAATGTATATCAAGGAAGAGAATATCTTGGTCCACCCTTTACCCTTGATGTCAAAGGGGGAGAGTGACTTGGTATGGTTGTTGCCATCAAGTCCAAAGGGGGAGATTTTTGGCATTATGATGCATGTGTTGTACTTGATGGCAACCCACTTGTAGCAGAGCAACTCACTAATATATAACTAGATGAATCTACAAAAGAGATATCATATGTGACAAAATACATGGGATGCAAGGTAGCTCAAAAGAATCAGTTCAGATGTAATGAACAATCACATCTCATTAAGATGATAGTTCTTAGTATGGCAAGATAACTTTGTCATCAAGTCCAAAGGGGGAGATTGTTGGCATTATGATGCAGGTGTTGTCCTTGATGGCAACTTACTAAGATGACAGATCACGACTCAGGCTCACAAAATGAAGAAAAAGAGATATACGTAGTTTACCCTTGATAAATCCATGTATACACATGGGTTAGACAACCAAAAGGTGCATATACGTATACATGCACTCTCATGCAAGGAAAGGCGCGTACATTTGGTTTTGGTCTGTGGTATTTGGACCATGGTATTGTGATCCATAGTATTGGTCCAAGGTATCTTGTCCGACGTGTTGATACCACGTATTTGGTCCAAGGTATTGGTTCTAAGTGGTTTTGGACCATGGTATTGAGTAAAGGCCTGAGACTATAAAAGGAGGAGAATATCATTAGGCAAAGGTACCAAGTAAGTCTCGAATATCTGATGAAGTATGAGATCTAGTATGCAGGTTATGGGTTCATGATGCCTTGCTTGATCTGAGCTAAGGAGGATTCTCAGCGATTGATGGAGAATAAGATCTAAGGATAGATCGGGATCTAATGGCTTGGAATGAATCATATCTATACAGTTTGATCATGTTTGTTCTAGATCTGTATATTGGTGCATGTAATGTTCTGTAAATATTATGATCTGGGTATAACTCAAGTTTTGAATAGCTGTAAATCATGAATGAATATTTACAGATGTATACGCTAGTTGACTATGATAAAAGCGCGTACATATGCAGTTTAGATACATCTAAGTAGCGTATACCATATGAGCTATGATGTTTGAAGTTATAGGTGGTTCTAGCTGTTGATGAGTTCTGATGATTGTTTATTGGTGTCAGTATTCAGCGTATTCAGTTTGGTTGATTGTGTTTAGATTCAGTGTTGATGGATGAGATATAATAATGGATCAGGATCATAATAACTTATCTTTATGTGATCTGATGGACTAGATCTGGTTGCTAACACACATATTATCCTTGTATATGTAATGATTTGGGTATGTTTGAAGTCGGGAAGTGCAGCGAAGTTATAAGTAAGTAATTAATGACATATATGCTAGTTCGCTTTGATGAAGTTGCGTATACATGCTAGTTCGGCTCTTCCAAGTAGCGTATGCACTCTAATGCATGATTTTTTATGATATAGTTAGATCTAAACATTGTTGTAGAGTTTTGTGTTCTGCTCTTTGTTCTAGTGACTGTAGTTTGTTGATAGGGTTTCAGTGATTCAGAGATTGATGATGCTAGCATTGATTGATTGTGTGCTTCAATGATATTGATGGGTCTAGTATGAAAATTGGATGAAACGTGGCCTTCAGATTATGGTGTTGTGCTTCAAGAGTTCCATTCTGGAAATTTATGAAACGTGTTCTCTGGAGGAAAGGAGAAGGTTGTAGCCTTCTGTAGGTCAGCACCTATGTACTAGTACATCAACTAGTATAAGAGCTAAGAGGGTTATAGCTCCCCTCTAGGAGAAGTTGAAGAATGAGAGGAGGTTGTAACCTTCTGCAGGTAGAAGCCTGCGTACTGGTAGAAGGTTTCACTGGTACAAAAATATTGTAAAAAGAAGTTTCTTATTAAAAAAAGATAGAGACGAATTGCAGCAAGTGGTTTTCACCCACATTGGGTTTCCACCTTACATCATGGTGTTCATGTGTGCTTCTTGTGTGTGATGATCTGATCTATTTTACTGCACAAGTTTACTATTCATATGGTTAATAAAGTTCTGATGCACTAACTAAAGATCAACATTTAATGGATTAATTGAATAATAAGTTTACTGGATATATGCTAGTTGCATTAGACACAATTGCGTGTACATGCAAGTTCCCTTAACTCAAGTAGCATATATGAATCTAAGTATGGAATTGAAAAAGTGTTTGATTTGATAATACTGATTCACCCCCTCCCTCTCAGTATTATTTGCAACACCCTATCGGCTCTTGTTTTCAAGCAGTACCTTCCCTACCACAAGTCAATTATGTGGCTACCCATTCCATCTACACATATGCTGATGATCACAAAGATGGTATAGTACATTATGTACTGGGGGCATTGGAACCTGATTTGTCTTTGGTACCAAATGACATGTATTCTCCCCAAAGTGTGGTTCTTCCATCTAGTGAAGACCTCTTGGGAGCCATGTTCACGTATGGTCCATGATGAGAATAGCGTGGATAGTTCCTTGTCTTGTGTCAACCTCGCTAAATGGTGAAACAAAGGGTGTGAGAGTAGTTCTTTGTCTTGTGTCAATCTTGTTAAAAAATGAATCAAGATGTTTGAGGATAGTTCTTTTACTGTGTCAACCTCATTTAAAAATGAAGCAACTCCCTTTTCCAAAGCGAGTCTTTGGTTAAGATATCGTAAATAATAGTCGAGTCTTTCCAAGATCTTGAAAGTGAACCTTCATTCCATCCACCTAGTTGATTGAAATGAAGCTTGGGAGAATGTACCTCGATTGAGTCATTATGTTGGGGGCATGCAAAATTATAGAAAGTAGTTTATCTTTGTTTCAAGCTTGTGTAAAGATGAAACCAAACTTGAGGAATGTTTTTTGTTTCAATCTTCTGTAAACATGAAACTGAGTCCAAGAAGAGTTCTCCATTGTTCAAGCTTGTGTAAAAATGAACCCATGCCTGATTTACATCCCATGATTTCCATTTTAATTAGTAAATTTCTGCTAGATGAGCTTTGGTTGTTTCATTCCATCGCCACCATATCTTTGGCTAATCATGTGCTTTCACTTGGTTTTTTTTTCCTTTCCTGAGGAACTGCAGTGATGAGTGATTTTGTTAGTCAGCCTCTTGACCATTACATGTTTTGAGTAGTTCCTCCATTACCAGAACCAGTTGCTACCCTTTATACCACTCGTTCCTCTAGGTGAGTCATGTTTTAGCTCTTTTCTCGGCTCGTTAAACTCATATGAAAATATTGTTGAGTTATTTTTCCCATTTTGACTCATTAACGAGAATAAAAATGGGGGGTCCTCTTTCAACACTTTTTCGACCCTTTAAAATCAAAAATATGGTTGAGCCCTTGTCATTTCAAACTCATTAACGGATGCAAAGCATCGTGCACCCAGTATAAGTTTACCCCTTTTTCGGGCTGGGAGGCACTATCTACAAAAAAGGTACTCCTTGACTGAAATGGTCAAGCAGTTCTCTCAGGTATTGTTTTCTACCTTTTCAGGCTCAAGAGACACAAATGTACAAAAAGTGACCATGTGGAATTTTCTTTTACGTGTCTTTTTCAAACTATCTAAACATGAAAAAGATACCAAGTTACACCTTTGTCGGACTCGTTAAACTATTAAACAACATTTGGATTCCTCACTATGACGAACATGAGCTTCTCCTTCCTAAGGCTCGTTAAATTTACTAGGTCAGATTCATTGAAGGCTGAACTTATATTGCAAGCATATGTTATCCCGTTCAAGATTGCGATTAAAAAATAATTGGGATACTTGCCAGAAATGGTGGGGGAAATTTGGAAATCTATCAATTGTTTCGGTAGCTCACTCTTGAACATGACACTCTTTGCTTCATATCGGGTTGGGACATCCTCCTTTGCATCGTTGACCTTCCTGGGTTTTGGCCGTTCATATTTCCTTCCATTCAAACTCTGCCACATAATCATGACCACCGATCCCATGGATCCAAAAGCTACCAAACTTCCAATTGTGTCGTCGTTATGTTCAAGAGTTGTCCTTCTATAATTACACTTACCTTTTATTCTCTGTATCATCCAAAATCATTTTGCATCCTCTCGTCTCGTGTTATGATGTGGGATTCATTATGGCCCTCCTTCGTCATGGTCACTTTCCATCGACTTCGACTCATTATCTGGGAAGTTACCCGAGAGACTCCCTTCCAGTACCTTAGAGCTTGTATGCCCTAAGGCAACTTATTCACACTCGACGACAAGTTCACATCATTGGTTTTCGATCAAGTGATTTCACGGGTGTTCGACTTTATTTCCTTTATTCACATTCCATGAATTGTGTTGATAGTACCTTCAGGACCATTGTCATTATTGGTGGTTTCTCTTATGCTTGTTAATAGTTTACATCATTGACTGGTAATCAAGTGACATTCTAGCATGTTCGACATCAACACATCTATTTGCATGCTAGGATCTATACATTGATCGAGTCGTGTTGGAGTGCAAGACCCTGGAATCAGATCATAAAAGTCCAAGTTGTGAAGTGGTGTGACACAGTTATGATGATATGCATGTCTCTATTAGATGGTTGGTTGCGACCAGGCCATGAGTTATCATATGTGATCCTTCCCATTGTTGGATGGTTGCGACCATACCTTGGTTTTGTTATGATCCTCTTTGACAGATGGTTGTGCCCATACCTAGATATATTTACATGATCATTCTCTAGATGGCTGCATCCATACCATGATTCATGTATCATTTGACAATTATATCAGTTTATTTATATGTATCTATACTTGGTTGCAGGTTTTCCAACGACAGATCAGTTCCCCTCACTGATTTATAAATCATTTAATCCCTCACTCTAACTCAGCCTTCACGCTTTAGGGGGCATTTGTTACACAAAATTTTGTCACTATCCCTGTACTCCCCATTCCCTGATCCTGGAGGACCTCTACAGTGAAACCTGCATGCTTTGCCTCCATGAAGAAACTCCCATTGTTTCTGTTGGCTTGTTGGGACCTGACCCAACTTCAGAGGTGATTTAGCCAAACAAATACCAGTACTATTAGCATTTCCGGCAACAGTCCACAGAGCACAGACTGAGGTCTCACCCAAAGTAGTATGGGAGGGTGCTAGAACCAAGTTTCTGCACCATGGAGAAGTCTGATGGTTTCAAGTGATCTGCGGTCTGACCCTGTGCAGACATCGCTAAACGCACTTACCCGTTCCTCGCAGCCTGAGGTGCTACCTTCATGCAGCCCTACTCGAGGACTGAATAGTGTTATTACCCATGTCCTTACTAGTAATCCAATATTAGTTGATTAACTTAGCTTATTTGTATCCTTTCAATTATACTTAAAAATATTCACAATTCATACAAGTGTGTGCAGTAAAGAAACAATATATTCGCAAATGACATCAAACATGTAATAACCTAGAACAGATGCATAGAATTGGTAACAAAGCCTTTCTTTATTAATCTCTTCTCCAATTACAGACTCAAATACACCCTGCACACTTAGCCGTAGGGGTATGCGCACTCAACTGTGGACTCTACTAGGCCTCTACGCACTCAGTTGCGGACTCTACTAGGCCTCCTCACACTCAGCTACAAAGCCTTCCCCTACTTTATGACCCAAAACACACTTAGACTCTAGTCATTTTCTTCTACTTCACTATCTCATAATTTGGCTAGCTAGTTAGATAGTTGGTCGACCCATGTAGGGCTTCAAGCAGCTGCCATTTACTTTTCCTGGGAAGGGTTCTCCATTTAGTTTGAGTAGTTGGACTGCACCTCCATCTGTGATCTCCTTAACCATGTATGGTCCTAGCCAATGCATTTTGAATTTTCCCAAAAATTTTATAAACTTACTGTCATATAGTAGTACTAAGTCATTTACCTTGAAGGTGCACAACTTGATATGGCAGTCGTGTCAGGCTTTTTCATGTTGCTTCTATACCTGCTAATGAAACCCAGCCAAGAATCGTTTTTCCTCAAGTTCTTCCAATTGCACAAGCCTTTCTTCCAAAGCTTCATGGTTCGTCATCCCTATGAGCATGGCTATGTTTATATTAAGTATGATATATTCCATCGGCATGACATCTTCCATGCCATAAACTAACTGGAAAGGTGTTTGTCCCGTAATTTTCTTGCATGTTGTTCTGTAAGCCCATAGCACTACAGGTATGCACAGGTCCCAATCACTTCACTGTGCGTTGCACACTTTCGTCAGTGCAGTCTCTAGTATTTTGTTCAAGGCTTCTCCTATCCCATTGGCTTGTGGGTGGTACAGTGTACTTTTCTGATGATACACCTGCAATTCTTCTATGATCGTGTTGATGGTTTCGTTCAGGAAATGTGTTCCATGATCACTCATTAAGATTTTCGGACAGCCAAATTGGGTCAACACGTTTTCGAACAAAAACTTCACAGCCATAGTGGTCATGCACTATTTGACCAGATGTGCTTCTTCCCATCATGTCAGATACTCCATTGTGGTGATGGTCTAGCGTGTGCCCGCCTTTCCTTGATGTTTGATCAGTCCTACAAAGTCGACTACCCATTTTTCAAACGGCTGCAATGTCATTTGTGGATTTAATGGCATCTCGTCCCTCCGCAATGGTTTTCTAGTTCTTTGACATATATAGCAGGGCTTACAGTGCAATTTCGAATCCTGGTGTAGGGTTGGCCACCACAACCCTACACGAAGAATATTTTGTGTAGTTTCTCATCCTGCATAGTGTTCGCCTGCAGTGCTTCCATGTGCTTCTGCAAGGATATGACTTTGTTCATATTCAAGTACGTATCTTTGCAATATATCATCATTGCCCATTTTGTATAGGTGCCCCGTGATGATAGAAAAATTCGCCGTACGCAACACCAATTCCTTCTTCTGTTGGATGAAGTATTCCTTTGGCACAGTCCCTGTTTTCAGAAAATGGATTATATCTTTGAAGTGTCCATCCGCGACGTGCACCGCAAAGAGCTATGCATCAGGTAATCCTTCCTCCAAACCAGTAGGTTCCTCACCCATCTCAATATGCGACAAGTGATCCGGTCCTGCGTTCAGGCTTCTAGGTTTGACCACGACTTGAAAGTCATATTCTTGAAAGAATAAGAGCCACCTACATATGCACCCCCCCCAGCACAAGCTTATTGACCAAGTATTTCAGTGTGGAATGGTTTGTATACATCTTGAAATGTCCTCCTAGCAAATAGTATCAGTATTTTTGGAGTGCATACAAGATCGCTTACCCCTCGTGCTCGGTTGCAGAATAGTTCTTCTCGGCTTTAGACAATCTACAACTTGCAAACACGATATGGTGGTCCAAGCCCTCACTGCCATCTTATGTGAGAATTACTCCCAGCGCGATACACAACACATCAACATGGACATGAAGTTCCACATCCCATTTTGGGAAGACCAGGATTGGAGCAGAGGCCAATTTCCCTTTTAAGACATCCAATCTCTTCATGCAATCATCATTCCAGCAAAATGTGACATCTTTTTTCAATAGTTTCTCCATCAGCACGGTGACTTGGGCATAACTTTTGATGAACTTCTAGTAGTATCCTGTGCGTCCCAAGGTAGCGCGCAGTGGTTTAACACTTCACGGTGCTTCAAAATTTATAATTATTGCAATCTTCGCAGGGTCCACCATCAGTCCCTGTTTGTAGACAACATGTCCCAACAGGTTCCCAAAGGGAACCACGAATGTGCACTTCGTAAGGTTCAATGCAATCTAGGGTCGTCGGCAAGTATCCAACATCAAGCGTAAGCTTGCTACTTGGTGATTAACCAATCCAAAGACCATCCAATCATCCAGATAGACCTCTAGGAACTTGTGGATGTATTATTTGAATGCGGCAACAACGATGTGTGAAAATATAGTTGGCACATTCTTCAATCCAAACGGCATAACGATGTATTGAAAGCAGCCACATTCCATTGTGAAGGTTGTTTTGCTCCTTTTTTCCGGCATGATCTTGATCTAGTGGTACCCCGAGAACCCATCCAAGAATGACTATGTTTCTTGTCCACTAACTTTTTCTAATACTTCATCTATTAATGGTGTCGGGAATGGGTCATATACACAAGCATCGTTCAGCTTCCTGAGGTCCACGCATATTCTTATTTCACCCTTTTACTTTTTCTCCTAGACTACCATAGGACTCACCCAGTGGAGTTATGGCTGTGTGCATTTTGTCTAGCTCTACATGGACATTTTCCTTATATTTCGGATTCAAGTGATAAGGCCTCTGCTTAACTGGCTTCACGTCAAGTTTCAGGGTGATCTTCATCATCCCTAAGTCACCAACGATCCCTTTCAAATCCGTAATTTTGGTTGGGAATAAGTCTTGGTATTCATGGAGTAACTTGGTGACCTTATCCACCGTGGCATCTTCCCAATAGTCTCCAAGCATTGCATACTTTGGTTCCGCCTCCGTTCCAATGTTTACCTACTTCGTTTTTAGCAGTGAGGTGATGTCGGGATCCTCAATCAATGGTCTTTGAATCTCGCGATAGCCTTCCGTTTCTAGAATGTTAATAGTTCGTGGATCCTCATCATCCTCCTCAACATTTACATTGTAACACTCCAGTGCACAGCTCAGTTGTGTCACCCATTCCAACTAAAGCACTTCCATTGGCTCCTGGGGTATTTTAAAGAGAGTTGCTTTTACTTCTTATAGTGCATCATTAACAATATCCCACCAACGATCTTCAAACGTGAAGGTTAGCAGGAATCCTTCATGCAAGATATCCCATTCGCTTGTGCCATGGCATAGCTTTGTCTCAGTATACCAATTCATGGGTATGACAACCAGAGTATGACAATAAAAATCCACCCATTCAGGTTGCAGCTCTTCCCTGCAGACCTTGGTCAATTTTGCGAGGTGCGTACATGGATCATCCTGTCCGTCATAGTTGTCTGCTAGCCAAATCTGCGGTTTCCCAAATTATAAGCACATCATCCTTCTGCACCCACGCTAGTCCTCAATGCTTCTATGATGCGTACCCCACCACCTTGCAGGCATAGCACATAGTGCCCATTTTATAGCATCAAAATGTTGTTGTTCTGGCACCTCTCTTTCAAATTTGTTCAGGAATTCATCCACCGTTGTCAACCCATCATACATAGGAAATCTTACCTCTGTTGTCACATAGCACAATGATCTTACTATCATGTTTCAATTGAGTGCAGTTACCTCGTGTAACTGGTTCTTCCATCATTCCATTTCCTCATCTGAATCCAATGTGTAGGACCTTTCGCGCTCCCACAAAATCTTGCCATCTAGTGTAGGATTTACCCAATCCTGTTCTTGAGCGATTATCCTGTAGATACAGTCTAGATCGGCGTCGCTTTCATTGTTGCATACTGGCTCTATGTAGCACGATCCTTCTATAGGGTCTAAAGGTACCACTACGTGTAGTGACTTTTTCTCAAAAATCATCTTGCACTTCTTGAGATTTATCACCCCATTCATATGAGTGGCCCAATCTATTCCCAGTAGCATGGGATAGGGATTATTGTCATTGAAAATATCTATCACTTCGAAATCTGAAAACATGCTCGCACCTTGAATATCCACAATTACTCCTTGCAATCTTCCCATGGGTAGGATATTTTGTTGGTTTGTCATTCACAATTGAATAGGGTACCGCTGCAATGTGGGCCTACCCATGCACTCCCATGTCTTCTTTGGCATTACATTTGCGTCTGATCCTAGATCCAAAATTACTTGATCCATTTCATACTCCCCAATTTGTGCAGTCGATCTCATTTCCCTTCCTATTCGCGATGTGTGCTTTCTGAGCTTCTGAACTACGCGTGGTTCCCTTGATCTAGCACATATAGTGATGAATTCTTGGAGTCCTTTCACTGCTTTGCTATCATGCAGCAATTTCAAGCATGTATCCAGAAAGGTAGTTTGCATTGAAGGATCCATCTCCGATTCTAGTTGATCCTTACTACCTGAAGTGGAGGCCTCCATGAAGCTCTTCTTAGCTTCCATGAATGTCTCCTTCGCGCACTCCAAATCAAACTCTGCTTCCTTTGTTGGAGCTTTGCGAACCCACGCGCTCTCTTTTGGTTGCTTACCTTTGTCATCTCCTTTTGTGATACTGCTTCGGAGCACAATGTTTATATTTGGGTCCTTTTTGTGGAGCTCAAACCTCATCATTTGTAGGTTCTAAGTCGGTGGAGGCTAGAGTATTCCTTTATCATTCAACCTTGCTATCAGTGTGAAGTCCTCCATCTCATGATCACACTCGATACAATATAAACATGATGCTGGTGTCGTATTTGTACAATCACGGGCATAATGCCCTGGCCCTTCGCAATTGTAACAAATCACCTATGTGTGACCCCTTGCTGCTCCCATTCTGCCTTGACCTCATCCGCGCCCTTGGAATCCAGTGCATGCCATTCCTAGATTTTGATCGAGGGCTTGCATTTCGGTCTGAACTCGGTAGGCAGGAGTCTGATCCATAATCAATTCATAACTTCTACAGGTGCATTCATCATGGCCTACTGATTTAGAGAAATTACAAAACAACTGTTGGGACATCTGTGTATACTTCTGTAATAGATGACAATTATCTGTAGCATGTTTTCCTCCTATCTCACAAATCGCACACAATAATGCAGGTGCCGCACTCAGTCATCCTTGTGCTTCTGGTCTTAATGGCATCGGCCCTCCTCCTGCTAAGCAGTTCGTGAAGACTGGACAATGGTTCTTGTCATGTCCCTGTCCCTTGCACTTTATGCACCATACCTCCTCACACGCCTCTGGGTGAGTTGTCCTATCCTGTTTCAAACTTTGTATTTCTAGACACAAATTTTTCAATTGCACATGGATTTGTTGCACTCCCAGGCCAGGAACTTGTATCAAGGTCTCGTGCAGTCTCATTGCAATCTCCACAGCTTCGGCTTGGGTGGATAACTTCTGTTGTGACAACGCGGTCCTTATATGCAGAGTTAGTGACACTACAAACCATGCGCAATGTTTGCCATCTGTCAAGGTCATGTTGGCTTCGTGAATCATGCTCTTCAGTCTCTGATCTAGCTCCCAGGGGATCTCGCCTGGAGGCATCGCGATTTCCTTAAACTCGATAATCGACTGTGTCTCTAATTATGGCCTGCTAAATTCCCTATCTAGCGCAGCTTGGATATCTGTGATCCCCATATTTGGATGGTCATTAGAATGTTTAATGTATCATGTCAGTACATGATCCTGAAACACGCTTACCAGCATTTCCTTCTTTATATTGTCATCCATGACTCCTTATGCTTCCCATGGCACTTTTACTACAAACCAAAATTGGTCCAAATCTTCATTCCATATTCCTTTGAACACTGGAAATTTTATTGCGCTCACCATATTGAACTGTGGTGGTGGTGGTGGTGGTGTGGGTGGAGATGGGGTTAAAGATGGTAAGACTAGTGGTGGTGTAGGTGGAGGTGGTATGCGCGGAATTTGTTGCCTTATCAAACTGATCACACTTCTTGGTGAAACTTTCGCAAGCTCTTCCTCGCTTTCTTATCAGGGTGAAATCAAGGGGCTATTCTCATCTTTGTGATACCTTCATTTCTATAGGTCCTCCCACTCTGCGTAGCCCCAAACATCAATTTATTCGCATAACCCACTTTTCACACAACCCAAGTATTCAAAGATTTAATGCACTTACCTCACGGTCCTTTGAGGAAGTGTTGTTCCACCTGACTGTAGCTGACTGAAGTATCTACCGCAAATTCAGTGATAAACTCCCCTATAATTTGATCGAGCCAATGGTCGGCAGCACACACAATCTTATCTTCTAATGCTTCTAGTTTTCACACCAATTCTAGAGTCCACACAATCGGTTTGTTGAGTCTACACCTTCCCTGACTATCTGCTAGCTTCACGATCCACTCATACAACTCAGAGAGGAAGGATGCAACGAAAATTTCATGGATTTCCATATATAAGTAGCACTCTAACCACTATTTCTTTGATACTTATGGATTCTTGTTTTCCTGCACCGTGAACTCATGAATCTTTCCACCCTTCAATTTCTTTCTTCGTCGGATTCCAGTGACATGACATCAAAAATCCATCATGCAAATCCTAGTCCTAGAAATGGAACCATTTGTTGGCTTGTTGGGGTCTGACCTAGATTCAGAGGTGATTTAGCCAAACAAGTCTCGGTACTACTAGCCCTTTTGGCAATAGTCCACATATCACAGACTGAGGTCTCCCCCAAAGTAGTATGGGGGGGTGCTAGAACTAGGTTTTTGCACCCTGGAAATGTCTGATGGTTTCAAGTGGTTCGCGGTATGATCCTGCGTGGACATGGCTACACGCACTTACCCATTACTCACAACCTAAGGTGTTGCCTTCACGCAGCCCTACTCAGGGGCTGAATAGTGTTATTACCCAAGTCCTTACTTTTAATCCAATATTAGTTGATTAACTTAGCTTATTTGTATGCTTTTAGTTATACTTAACAATATTCACAATTCATACAAGTGTGCGTAGTAAAGAAATAGTATATTTGCAAATGACATCAAACATGTAATAACTTAGAATAGATGCACAAAATTGGTAACAAATCCTTTCTTTATTAATCTCTTCTCTGATTACAGACTCAACTGCACCCTACACACTCAGCTGCAAGGGTCCTGCACTCAGCTGTGGACTCTACTAGGCCTCTGTGCACTCAGCTGCAGAACCTTCCCCGACTCTATGACCCAAAACACACTTAGACTCTAGTTCTTTTCTTCTACTTCGCTATCTCATACTTTTCTCTCCCTAACTCTCTTTTACACTTAGAGCCTTTCTCTATTTATATAATCCCAGGGTCCGCGAACCATGGGTAGGCTGACCTTACATTCAAAACTAGGGCAGACAACCCTATGACTCTTTCGCGCCCACAATTCACGAAGCTTTACAATAATATCAACTCAAAACTTGGGCTTTGAGCCCCAAAACATGTCGTGGGGGGATTTCATGCCCAATAGTGTCCTTCTTCATGAGCAGATCATTTCCCTTTTACACCATTTCCCCTGAAAATTTTGTTTTGCCCAGTTTACAAGAATGACGCTAATGGCCTTTGTCTCCCTTGTGCCGATGTGTAGAGATTAGCACTATTCCTCACGCTGATTGGATCGGCTGAACTGTGTTTCAATCTCATCAGTCCTGTTATGGAAAGTTTTTTAACTTACAGCCGAAGCTTCCAGCTCTAGAAACTCTGTAATGGAAGTTTGGTAAAGGGTTTGGCCAGATGGGGTCGAGGATGATAGTTTGGGCTCATTTCCCATATAATGATGGAACTACCTCAAGGAATAAGTCCTTCTCCCATGAGAAGAGGATCCATCTCCCATCCATATTTCCTATATAAACCACCCTTCTTCCAAAGCACAAACTAGTGTTAGTCATAGTTTTTGGTTGAGTGTTGATGCTATTTTAGTTTGGAGTAGACAAGCAAGCTATTACTAGTTGTAGATATCTAGTTGTGTGAGGGAGAAGTGTGTTTGGTTTGGAGTGAAGGCTAAAGGATGAGCCTTAAAACTATTGTTGATTGAGGCCATCATGGGATGCTAGAAAAATTGTGTGGGAACCTAGTCTTATGAGAGGAAGACTGCAACATCAAGACTAATGGTTGTAATCTCTCTTTGATATCAATATATGCAACTATAGATTGATTTCCTACATGTTTTGTAATATTACATGTTCATGGCTTGATGTTTCTTGACTTGTTAAGTAGGTTGAGTTGTAATTTGTCTATTATTATGTTTGTGTGTTGTTGTTGTTTACTTGTTTCAGGAGCTTGAAGAAGGAAGTGAGAGATTACTATAGCGAGCAAGTGAGGACATCATCAAGCAGGATAAGAAACCAAGAGGTAGGCCTTCTTGATTTATTCTAACCTAAGGAAATCTTCCATAGAATGTATCTATTATGGCTAGACCCATTATTAGGCTAAAGGAATTCGTTCATGTCCACACTTACAATTTTACTTCACCACAACTAGTTGAATAAGTAGTCTTCGCTAGAATGAAGTGAGCTACCTTTCTCAACTTTTCTACCACAACCATGATAAAATCATGTTGCCTCAATTTTCTTGGAAGACCGGTAATGAAATCCATGGCAATGACCTCCCATTTCCACTCTAGAATCAGAATAGGTTGAAGTAGCCCTCCTAGATGCTTACACTTTTCTAGAACATGTTGAATGTCCAAACATATCACCACGAACTATGCCACTTCCTTCTTCATATTCCGCCAATAGTAGAACTTTCTTACTTTTTTCACTATCTTTATATATCCTGGGTGACTTGAGTATAATTTTATATGAAACTCCCTCAAGATAAGCTTCTTGAGTTCACTGTCATCGAACATATAAATATTGTCCCTAAATCTCACCAACCCATCTTCTGTAAAATGATAATCCAAATCCTAATCACCAATACCCTGTTGTAACCTGAGCATAAGTTCCATCTACCTATCATCCTATTCTTTTTCTTGGAAGATGCGACTATGTAAATCTATCCCATATGAGCTCACTGTTATAACATGGTTCAATTGCACTTTCTTGTTGAGAGCATCCAAAACCCTATTCTCCTTTCCCTTTATGTACCTAATCTCAAAGTCAAACTCATTAAGGGTAGCCAACCATCTAACTTTCCAAGCATTCAGATTCAACTAGTTAAACAAATATCTCAGCCCACTGTGATCACTCATCAGCACAAACCTCCTACCAAGAAGATAATGTGTCCAAATCTTCAAGGAATGAATAATAGTTTCCAACTCAAGGTCATGAGTCATGTAGTTCTTCTCACGCTCATTAAATTTCCTGGACTCATAGCATATCACTTGTCCCTCATATATAAGGACTCCACCAAGCCCTATCTTGTAAGCATCTGTAGATACTAAAAAATCTTTATTTGGAACTGCAATATTTCACATTGGAGCATTTGTCAACAACTACTGAAAACTGGTTGCACACTCCTCTGTCCATTCAAACTTCTTACCTTCCCTCTGCAATGATGCAATAGGATATGCAATGAGTGAGAATTTCTTGATGAACCTCTTGTAGTAATATGTTAAGCCCATGAATGATCTAACTTCCTCTACATTTCTAGGAATTGCCCACTCCATGATATCTTTAACATTTTTCATATCTACTACTATGCCATTATTAGAAACAAGATGTCCCATGTAGTCTAGTTATGTCTAAAAGAAATTGCACTTACTAAGCTTATCATAGAACTAAGTCTCTCTTAGCAATCTCAATACTGCTTCTAAATGCTTGACATGATCTTCCTCATTCCTCGAATATATCAAGATGCTATCATTGAATATAATAACAAACTTGTCTACATAAGGGATGCAACACACTATTCATAAAAAGCATAAAATTAACTGGAGCATTAGTTAAACCAAATGGAACTACAATAAACTTATAATTCCCATACCTGGTCCTGAAGGAAACCTTCTAGATTTCTTCTTCTTTGATGTGTACCTGATGGTATCCTTATCATAGATAAATATTTGAGAACATTGTTGCTCCCTCCAACTGATCAAACAAGTCGTCAATCCTTGACAATGGATACATGTTCTTGATTTTTTCCTTGTTCCATTTTCTGTAATCAATGCACAATCTAAGAGTACCATCCTTCTTCTTCATGAACAATATTGGTGTACCCCAAAGTGATACACTTTGTCTAATGTATCCCTTATCAATCATTTCCTTCACCTGCAACTTTAAATCTACTAATTGTGCAGTTCTCATCCTATAATGTGCCTTATATGCTAGAGTTTCTCTTGGTACCAACTCAATCAAAAGGTCTACTAACCTGTGTGGAGAAAACTATGGAATATCTAGTGGAAAAACATCCTGAAATTTCTACAATACATGGTACCTATTGAAGATTTCTGCATCCTCAACATCCGTACCCTTGTCACAAGAAATATGAACTACAAACATCACACACCCTTTTCTGCAACTGTGGTTTTGCTGCATAGTTGTGACCATCCTCACTTATTAAGCTTATTCTTCCCCTGAAATATTCTCTTCTCTCCATTATCATCGAGGCACTCAATAGCCTTTTCATAGAAATCTACTTTGGTCCTATGTAGATACAACCAATCTATACCCAAAATCATACTATACGATCCCAATGGCAGTACATTCAAATGTGTTGCTATAGGCATAACGTTCAACTCAAATGCACAAGCTCTTACCCAATGATGAGCTCTCTTCTTCGTACCTGTAGCCAACTGCACCAACCAAAGCTCTGCATGCACTTCTTTTCTCAAGCCACAATTATCCACTAGGTTGGGATTAACATAACTATAATTAGATCAAGGATCAACCACGATAGAAATAACTTGATCATAAATCTTACCGTCCATCTCAATAATAGATGCCTAGTGATCCGTATGTTTGTTTTCCACAGCCACATAAATCTGAGGAATATTATGACCAACATCCCCAACTTCCTACACCTCTTGAGAACTATAGATCTGAGGCCTACCTCCCTCATACAATGGACAATCCTTATTACGATGATCTTTGCCACATATCCAACTCTACAACAGTTCTCTATTATCACCTTTAGTCTACTGCTCTTGAGGTTCTAGCACATGTCCTTTCTCAACTGCACTGAACTTCTTCTAAGGAGCAATATTTTCTTTCTCACGTGCATCTTGAGGTATTCCTTGATTTGGTGGCCATTTTCCTTTTACTTTCTCATTTCCCTTGAAGTCATGTTTAGGTTCAAATTTTCTCTTTGACTTCTCATAAACATGCTTCAATTTACGGATGGCTTCCTCTAATGATTTAGGCTCATCAAACTCAATTTGGTCTTTATATATTTCTGGAAATCCACTAATGAATCTCAAAATCTTAGCCTTCTCATTCTCAAAATATGGAACATACCTCAACAACTCCAAGAATCTACTAGTGTACACATCATATGTCATAGAACCCATTTGCAAATCATAAAACTCGTTATCTCTTTCATCATATTACCTCTTTGATAAGTACTTCTTCTTGAAGAGCTTTTGGAACTCATCCAAAATAAAGTCTTCTTCCAAAATACCCTTTACATTATTTAAATCCTCCCACTAGATATTTTCTTTCCCTTTAAGAATGAAGGTGTTTATCTTGGCTTGCATGTTTTGTGAATAGCTACGCAATCTGAATAATTTCTTCATTCCAAGCAACCATGCCTCTGCATCTTCTAGCTTCTTCATCTCTCCATCAAATGTAGGAGGCTTCAATTTCATGAACTCCATAGGTAAATACTCACTCCTCCTATAAGGATGATGATAGTGATGAGTGTAATGATGTCTCCTCGATGAGGAACTAGAATGATTCTCATACATACCAAACTTCTTGCTAGGTGTATCTAGTGATCTTCCACCTCTAAATGTGTCCCCTCTATCCAACCTGTATCTGGACCGAGATCTAATACCATAGACTCCATTAGCTTTATCTTCCTTTTCTTAACTGATCCTAAGTCTTCCATGTCTCTGTAACTCTGACAAGCTATGAAGGATTGTTGCATTAACCTCTACTTGCTTCTCCTAAACCATTGCATGTATTACCTAAGCCTCAACCAACCTGTCATTGTCTACTTTGAAACTTCTGATCTCTGCCCTCAATCTCCTTAATGTAACTACTATACCAGGGGAATACTATTCTCCATGTTGCCCAACTGATGTGTAGGGAGAGTCATGGGAACTAAGGTCTACCATTTTCCTTGTCATCTTGAATTATATTCTTCCTGCAAGTATACCATGTGAGATAAACCAAATTGATGCAAAAAGCAAATCCATACCTTGGTGATGTTCAGGGGAGGCTTATCACATCTGCAAGATCAATCCGCATTGGCATGTACATGTATAATCATAACCATATCCATGTAATAACATAACATCACAAAAAAATCATGCATGATCATACCAACTATATACCCTAATCCCATGCATGAAAACCATAACCTTAACAACATCAAACTTACACAAAAGAGTGAAATCATGGTCTGATACCACCCTGTGGTACCAGATATGACCCAAAGAGAACACAACCCTCTCTAAAACCACCCTGTAGTGTCCCATCTTCTCACATCTACCCACTTTCAAGGGCTTGCCTAGGTTAAACATGAGATGAGGGTGACTATGATATTAATCAACCTCCTAGATGACCTTAAGGAAATGGATCGACACAACAAGGCCTTACAGATTTCCCTCAGGTGCCACAGGACTTCCAGGAGTAACCCAAACCCTCTAGGTGTCCAACCACTGAGACAACTCACCTTTTCCCTAACCTAGAGCCCCAATAGCTCCCTTGCTAATGCGTCCATGTGACTATGGGTTCCAAGTCACTCCCATAGGCCTACCTTAGTGCAACTGTGGCCTTTATCTGTCAATTATGTGCCAACTATTGTGATAAATAAGGTTACTTTCCAAGGTTGGGGCTTAGCCTTTGGCCAAAAAGCTATAAAGCTTCCAAAACTCATAAAAGTCATGAAGAAAATGATTGTAAACCAGAAACTAGAGCCAGGACTTGATCTGGCCATCCCCAACCAAGATTGACATTTGTCAAACACTTGGTAGATATGCCACCTAGATCATGAATGCAATTTTGAATATAAGGGATTGAAAACTTATCTGAGTTTTAACAAGAAGGGTCTCTACCTTCTCACACTAGCTATCATAAAATCAATTAGTTCTTGTATACATTATTTATTCAGTTAGGAGTGAAAACCTAAAAAGAGGCATGACAAAAATTTGTCATAAAACCATGCTTATAACCAGCATATAGCCAGATAAATAACCATAAGAGAACAACCATTTAAGCCACATAATAATGAGTACATTGTGTTACCAAAAGTAAGAGAAAATTAGATTTTATTAACCATAGGCAATTACCAACTGGGTTCGAGACTTCCACGTTCCATCTGGACCATAGATTGGCAAAGCCAAATCTCTCTTTAGCCAATCACCCTCATGCCATATTCTTAGCATGAATGTGGGATATCATGGGATAAACCAATCTAAAGACAACAAAGGGAATCCAGAGGTTAAACCATCTCCACCCTCTCCATATCGTAATCACACCTAAAAAGATGTTGAGATTAGAAAACGAAACTGAGATTGGATGCCTGAAAATTTTCATGTCTCCACCCTCAGGATTTACCATGTATCCCACCATTATTGGTCAAGGGATTCCTAGGACTTTAGGAATTTTCCTAAGACCACCTCACCCCATATTCCAAATCCATTTGACAATACAAAGCTCAAACTGAGAATAATCCCATCACATCATGGCTATCTAGAAAGGCCAAAGCTAGGCTAAAATCCATTGTTGAATCCTAAAAAAATCCATTCCAATGACAACAAAAGAACCATATACCAACATGCACATAAAATGCATGTCAAAACTATCTAGGAAATCACACATGCAATCTGTTACTTGCAAATATTCCTACTAAAGTTGCTTGATCCTTGCCTTCCTTTTATTTCCTTCTCTTCTTGTCCTTTATTTTACTTTCCTTTCCTTTCCTTTCCTTTCCTTTCTTCCTTATTGTCTTTCTCCTCTTGGTGTTGTTCTCCTCTCTAAGACATGTCCAAAAGTGAACTAACAAAAGCATGACAAAAAAAATGACAAAAGGCTACTAACTGATGCTCTGAGGTCTTTTTATTGATGATGCCTCTAATTTCTTCAAAATTTAATTATTTTCCTTCATTTTCCTCCTCACATGCAACTTGCGACCCTTCACCTTCCTTTTCTCTTAATTTCCGTTATTCTCATAAATAATGTGCCAAAAATACCTTTTTTCATTTCCAATGCCTTAGACATTGCCTTTGCCAATTTCCCCTTAGCCATAAAACAAAAAAAGTGATGCCCACTAGAATATTTTTCCCAACATTAACGTCGGAATAAGTATCCCTTTCTTGTGGTCTTATTTTACTTTTATTGACTTTTTGTTACATGAAATTTTAACTTGGGGCCTTTATAGACCCCCCCGACAAGGGGAACACCGTCCTAAGTGTTAAACCACACCTAAACCCAAAAAAACCGCTAAAGATAAAAAAATATACTACTTATGGAGCTTTATAGCCTAGCGCATTGTAGTATTTACAATAACATCACGCTCTAAGGAAAAACCATCATGTAAAATATGACAACATGACAACCATATCGCTTATTGGAGCTTTATAACTTAGCTCATTGCGGTATTTACAATAGAAACCATACATAAATATGTAAAAATACTAAGACTCATTTTTCTTCAATGGTAACTAATGAAGGATACCTAACCCACATCTGATCATCCATCTCCCATGTAACTTCATTTGGCCCAAAGTACTCCCACTACACTTTAGCCTACTTGAGTGCTCTGTTCTAGAGCACGAGATGTTTCCACTGCAATATGCATTGGGGTTTTGGCTGGAATTCTCCTTCATTCTCCACCTACAATACAAAATAATCAATAACATAATCAAGATCCTTTTCATATCTTTTAAGCAATGAAACATGAAAAACATCGTGGACTTTCACTGTCGGAGGAAGTGCAAGTTAGTAGGACATTGGTCTAATCCTGTCAAGGATCTCAAAAATCTCACAATACCATGGTGCCAACTTGGCACATGTTCCCACAAGGATATCTTCTTGGGATTGATGCAAAAATACACATGCTCCCCAACTTGAAACTCCTTAAATGGCCTATGTCGGTTTGTATAACCTTTTTACCTGTCCTATGCTGCCTTTATATTATTTATAACCTATATTTCATGTTCCATGTCTGCCAACATGTTTGGTCCAATAAGTACCATGCTCACTGGATCACTACAAATGATGGGAGTGTTACAACTCTTCCCATACTGTGCCTCATACAAACTCATCCTAAGTGACTCTTGATTATCATTGTTGTATGCAAACTCAACCAACGGAAGATGCTCCTCCCATCTCCTCTATTGATGCATGACATACATCCTCAACATGTCCTTCAATAGCCTGTTGACCCTCTCTTTTTGTCCATCAGTCTGTGGATGATAAGATATGTTGAAGGCCAACTTTGTCCCTAATCCTGGAAACAAATCCTTCCAAAACTTGGAAGTGAACTTGGAATCCAAGTCAAATAAAAAATTCTTTGGAACACCATGCAATCTCATGATCTCCCTGATGAAGACCTGTGCTACCTCACTAGCTAAATCAGTATTCTTCATTGGAATTAAGTGAGATACCTTGCTCAACCTATCTATCACTTCCATGATAGAATCATGCTGCCTCAATGTCCTCGGAAGACCTGTAATGAAATCTATGGAAATGACCTCCCATTTCCACTCTAAAATCATAACAATCTAAAGCAACCCACTTGGATGCTTACACTATGCTTTAACCTACTGACAATCCAAACATCTCGCCATGAAATCTACCACTCCCTTCTTCAAATTTAACCAGTAGCAAAACTTATTTTCTTCTTTCAACATCTTTTGATATCTTGGGTGACCTGAGTATGTTTTTACATGAAACTCTCTCTAGATAAGCTTCTTGAGTTCACTGTCATCTCACAAATAGATTTTGTCCCTAAAGCTCACTAAGCCATCTATTGTAAGATGATAATCCACATCCTGATCACATGTACCCTGTTATAACCTGAGCATAAGCTCCATGTACCTATCATCCTATTGTCCTACCTATAAGATCTTATCATGTAAATCTATTCCACATGAGTTCACTGCTGCAACATGGTTCAACTGCACTTTCTTGCTGAGAGCATCCACAACCCTTTTCTCCTTTCCATTAATGTACCTAATCTCCAAATCCAACTCACTAAGGGTAGCCAACCATATATCTCATCGGACATTAAGATTTAGTTGGTCAAACATATATCTCAACCCATTGTGATTGCTCATCAACAAAAACCTCCTACCAAGAAGATAATGTCTCCACATCTTCAAGGCATGAATAATAGTTGCCAACTCAAGATCAATAGTCATGTAGTTATTCTCATTCTGATTTGGTTTCCTAGACTCATAGAATATTACTTGTCCCTCCTGCATAAAGACTCCACCAAGCCCTCCCTTGCAAGCATCTGTACATAATACAAACTCTTTATCTAGATTTGCAATCCTTAACACTAGATCATTTTTTGACAACTACTTCAACTACTCAGAATTGGATGCATACTCCTCTTTCCATTCAAACTTATTACCTTTCCTCTATAATGACGTAATATGATATGCAATTTGAACCTCCTATAGTAAACTGCTATGCCCATGAAAGATCTGATTTCCTCTACATTTCTAGGATCCACCCACTCCATGATAGCTTTTATCGTTTTTAGATCTACTGCTATGCCATTCTTAGAAACAACATGTCCCAAGTAGTGTACTTCTTTCTAAAAGAAACTACACTTGTTAAGCTTAGCAAACACTTGAATCTCTCTTAGCAATCTCAAGAGTTGCTAAATGCTCGACAAGCTTTTCCTCATTCTTAGAATATATCAAAATGCCATCAATGAATACAATAAAAAAAAATTGCAAATAAGGACGCAACACACTATTCATCGAACATATAAAATAAGTTGGAGCATTAGTCAAACCAAATGGAACTACAATAAACTCATAATGTCCATACCTAGTCCTGAAGGTAGTCTTGTAGATGTATTCTTATTTGATATGTACCTAATGGTATCCTTATCATTAATCAATCTTTGAGAACATGACTTCTCCCTTCAATTGATCAAACAAGTCACGAATCCTTGACAATGGAAACCTGTTCTTGATCATCACCTTGTTCACATTTTTTTTCTTTTAAAATTTGTTTCCTTCCAATTATACGACTACCCACTAATATAAATTCGAATACGTAGGGATAGAATTTCATTTCACCCAAATTTGACAGGTAAGTAGTCACCCCCCTCTCCTTCTTCTAATTTCATTTATGCTTCTTTTTCTTCAATTTATTTATTTTTGTTTTCCATGTATTACATGTAGGATCTCAACAATCTATGCAAAATATTCCCCAGAGAAAGTTTTTTGTTCCTTATTCTTATCGCTCAATGTGTTGGATGATAGGTCAGCTATTCTCACAACTTTCCTCTTCTGGATGATTTTTTTGTCGATTGGAAAGTGTGTTTCAATAACAACCCTTACCAAGTTTATTGTATTTGTTTCCCTTCCATTTGATTTTATGTTAACCAAAAAGGATATTATTTATAGTTACTTCTGAGACACTTTTGTAAATAAACATTATCTCAATTATAAATTGAATATAAATTATACTCAAACTGTGGCTTGTTGTATGCTACCTTGGAAGCTTGATTATTCTCATTTTGTATAAGGTACATGAATCAATTTCTTTCAATGGTTGAATTATTTCACTTAACAATTCACTCTTATACCTACATTTATGTAATTTTCCATTATAATTGTTCACAAGGTAGATTTACATTTGTGTAAACCTGTGTCTTTCTTTTTAATTGACATTTCGACGAGATATATGTATATCATTATTTTTTGGTTTGTTGAACTCAATATTCACTGTGTGTGGCATTTTCTCTCTGGTTTTTATCTGATGTATTGTATGCACACTATTTACTCCCTTTTCTATAATCACACTTTCCTTTATGTAGCATATAAGTTAATGAATATTCATTTTATTGTGACAACAACCATCCCTATCGACACTATGGAGTTTATGTATATATGTTTCAGTATTGGAAGGAACTTTCTTGACTCTTAATCTCAACAATTCACTCAGATGTCTATTGATATACTTTTCCACTTCGACTTCCATAGGCGGCTCTCTACAATATTATAAGCCTTTCCTTCGAAGTCTAAGAAAAGAAAATTTCATGATTATTGTCATAGTGATTAATTGTTCATGCAGTTATGAGACTCCTAACTCCTCTCCATACACACTTTCAACTTCATACACTAGCAAGGTATTATTTTCTTCTTACAAAAGAAGTATCTACCAATTATCTAATTCAATATGATTGATTTACACCTCCATACATGTCAATCAATGTGCAAGAGCACGATTACCTTAGCTACAGAAGTGTGCACTCCAAGTAGTTAAACATAATCAGCCTTAGTCCTCTTCTTTCCTTACAAAGTTACAATGGTATTTCCTACTATGGAAAAAGAAAGGTACAATATCCTAGTTAGCTCAACATCCTCAAGTTAAAAATATGCACAAAGTTTCATGTTTCTTTCTCACCTTAGATTTAATCTATTCCACCCTATACACCAATTTTTTTCTTCTATCATTATTCATGTTAGAACCAAGCTAATACAGACATACATATACATTATTTTTCTGTTAACATAAATCTGTAATACTTAATCATTCTATAAATCATGAATGATCATAACACAATGTCTTCATGAATAATTTAAGATATATTCAGAAATGCATTTTCTTGACATCACTCAGTCAGGTTATACAATTTACAAATCTGTATAAATTCAAAGAAAAATATTATTATTCCTATACAAAATATTCTCATGCATTCTCTTCTTGCCATCAATTTAGTAAGATTACACGATCTATAGTTTAGTAATAACTAGAAATTTGATTATCATCTGATCGTAAATTTATTTTTCATTGGAAACTATTCATGCTGAGATCACATCCACTCAACCATGAACTAATATCGTCAACCCCCCTTAGCTAAATATTCCTTGCCTCTAGAATCCCTTCATTCCTAGGTGGTTTCTCTTTTATAAATTATTCTTCCAAGTAGATTTTAGTAGCGTCCCACTTTAAGGTCTTCAAACCTTTTGCCTATGCCTTCTTGTTTTTCGTTTTTTGAGAAAGATACTCTTCCTTTTCTTTAATGCATGATTTCTCTCTCACAACGCTTTATTCCACCCACTTAGTATTTCTCTCCAACTAAGTGATTAACATAATATTTATCTCCAATTATGTTAATTTAATTTCTTTTATTTTTCTTCTAGGGATTTTTAGGAGACTTTTAGGGAAGATCCATCATGTGAGCTTGACCACAACAATGTTTTCTAAGCTGGAAAGAAGTATTCCACACTATAGTGTTCTTTCATGTATATTTCCAAGCAATTTATTTATTAACTCAATAATAATATTAATATAATTACATCATGACATAAGTCCCATCATGGATTACCTCACCATTACATCCAATAATAATTCAATGTCTAAAAATAGTAACTGTCTAAAACGCGGAGTGATAGGGGTGTTACACCCATAAATTTTCTTAAGCACTTAACCTTCCCATTAACAGCTTAAACTTACCAGTCCTAATCTGATGATATTTACCATGTATTTTGATGTGAATATGTCATGTCTATGGGTTCACAGAATATCATAACAATAGTTTCACAGATCACACAAAGCTGAAATGTGGATTTGTGAAGATGGAAAAGCGCCATTTTATGAATTTAACCAATTGTTTTTGAGCTACTAACTAATAGCCTTAGGGAACCTTTATCCTAATATGTTCATGACATTTTTCAATGATCACCTCTAATGATATATGACTGCTCTTTTGATGATAACAATAGGCTTAGAAATCACATCAATAATCAATTTGATTCGAAAATTGAAAATAGAAGCCCTCTTAAGGTTATTTTTTGGGTGATTGGATTGAGAAATATGAAAATATTGGATTCAAAACCTGGGAAGTGTTTTTTTTAGGGGAGAGGGTTGGGGGGGATCAATCCTTTATTTGAAAAAATAGTTGATATGCCAAAAGAATTGTGAAAATATCTAATTTCGTGAGCTCACTTACTGGAAGGAATTATTAATTTCCTATCTATTAGATCTTATGCACATTTCAAAAAACTCTATGATTCTATATTGTAATAGTTTTTATATTAGACCTTATGCACATTACCAAAAATTCTATAGATTCCATATTTCCCGCTACTACTAGTGTAACCCCTTAATTTTTTTAGTACAACCCCCTTAATTGTTATTATTGTGCCCCATAGAAGCCCAATATTGTTATTATTGTGCCCTTACATTATTATTGTTATGTCGGCTCTGATTATATTATGACCCCTTAGACTTCTATATGTAGAAAGTAGGTCTTGTCATTTGTATCATCCAAGAATTGTTCATTTGTGTAATGTAAAGGAGGTTTCTCCCTCAAAAAGGCTTATTTCCAAGGCATTGATCTATCTTTTTTTATCTTTTTATGAGCTAGTTTCATAACATTTGGTATCAGAACTTGGATTCTAGGGTTTTCGCTGCTCCAAATAGGTCATCGTGAAATTTTCGCTATAACTTTATTTTTGCAACGTTTCAGAAGCTAAAAATAAAACCCATTTGAGATGAAATCTCGCTAAACCTTGGGTCCAAGTTTCAGATTTGTTCTCACTATACGTTCATAGATATGATCTAAGGAAGTTATGGTTTTTGAAAGCTCTAGAATTTCATCTAAAATAGGTCATCGTGGAATTTTCACTATAACTATTTCGCTACAAAGTTTCAGAAGCTAAAAAAAATCCATTTGAGAAGAAATCGTTTTGAATCTCGGGTCTGAATTTCAGATCCTGCCTCGCTATATTTTTGGAGATATAATCTTAGGAGTTAGGGTTTGTGCAGACCCCCGAATTACATTCCAAACAGGTCACCTTGGGAAAATCATCATAACTTTTGTTATGTGCATCAGATTGAAATTATGTAAGTTTTAGAAAGAGGACTTCTTGTAGTTTTCTGTACATCAGTTTCAAGTACTAAGGTTCAAACAATGAGACGTGGCATGTCATACAAATTTGCTCTATTGAACTAGTCTATAATCAGGTCACCATGGGAGATTTGGCATAACTTTTTCTTGGATAATCAAATTCTGATCAGACTTGCGGGGTTATAAAGAGAACTCAGGGAGATACCGCAGGAAGAAATTTCAGAACTTGGAGATCTGAAATTACAGAGTTACGGTCATTTCAAGATCGAGCTCCTAAAATAATAAAAAAATGCAGATGAGGAAGTTTGATGGCAATGATCCAGTAAATTGGATACTACAAATGGAGAAATATTTTGATTTACATGGTGTACCACTGTTACAAAAGGTATATATTGCATCTTCATATTTAGAACAAGATCAGTTTTTATGGTATAAAGGGCTTTGTTCTCATAAGCCACTTGTTACGTGTCAATTTTTGTGGAGGAAATTATAGCACATTATGAGGATTCTTTAGAGCAACACCATAACAATTGGAAGAAAAAAGAGGAAAAGGGCTTTCTTACAAAGTGGAAAGAAAAATTATGGCAACAAGGAAGTCTACCCCTCACAACTATAAATATGGAAGTGTTGTTTTTCCTTGCCTTCCACAACCTACAAGGCTACATCACAACAATTTGGAAGAAAAAGAGGAAAAAGGGCTTTGTTACAATTGTGGTAAAATATACATTAAGGTATAAGTGTGCTGAGAAGAAATTATTTTACATGATTGTGGAGAGAAAAGAAAGGATCAGAAACATCAAAGGGAAAGTATTACACAGGACCAACCAGAGAAAGAAGAATGAATCTGACCACATCTTGTAAAGCATTGGAAATAATACTACTCTCAAACTCTTTATGTTAGTGGACATATCAAGAAGAGAAAAATGTTCAAGAATGAAAGATGACATCAAGCATCAAGAAATGAATCCAACTATATCTTGTAAAGCATTGGAAGAAATTCCACTCCTAAACTCTAAGATAGAAGGATATATCAAGAAGAAAAAGGTTCAAGTAGTGAAAGTCAATCAAGCTCAACAACAAGTTCTCCAACTTTTAAAGGATAACACCACTTTGGTGCAGAATCAAATGAAACAACAGGTAGATAAACATCACAATGAAAGAAGTTTTGATGTAGGCAATTGGGTATTTTTATAGTTACATACATACAAACAAATGTCCCTAAATAAAGCTATTTATGAGAAGGAAATGTTGGCAATACTACACACACTTAAGAAATGGTGACCTTACCTAATGGGAAGACACTTGAAGGTAAAAATGGATCATGATTGTCTTAAATACTTTTTAGAACAAATATTTTCTTTAGAAGAATAGAAAAAATGGGTCACAAATATGTTGGGTTATGAACTTGACATCATCTATAGAAAAGGGAAGCAAAATTTTGTTGTCGATGCACTCTCAAGAAAGGATGAGGATGTGGAAGCATTGTTTTGTGCTATTTCTATTATCCAACGAGATTGGATAAATGAAGCAAGGGATGAATGGAAGAAGGACGAAGAAGTGTGGCCACTCATTCAAAAGTTGCAGAAGATCCCAATTCAAACAAGATTGCGAGAACTTGAAGAGGAACAAAAAATCATATTAGAACCTGGAGCAGTCATAGAAACAAAAACCCGACAGCTACGAAATTGATCAATTTTAGAGTATCTCATCAAGTGTAAGAACTTACCAACTAAATATTCCACATGGGAGGACAAGAATTTTATACACAAGCATCAAGAACTACTCAAGCATTGAGGACAACACTTTTGAAGGAGAGGGGCATGTTAGGTCCCTATACTACTAGTGTAACCCCTTATTGTTATTAGTACAACCCCCTTATTATATTTTTGTGCCCATGTAGTCCCCTATTGTTATTATTGTGCCCCATAGAAGCCCACTATTGCTATTATTGTGCCCTTACATTATTATTGTTATGTTAGCTCTGATTATATTATGACCCCTTAGAATCTTATATATAGAAAGTAGGTCTTGCCATTTGTATCATCCAAGAATTGTTCATTTGTGTAATGTAAAGGAGGCTGCCCCCTTGAAGAGGCTTATTGCTAAGGCATTGATATATCTTTTCTATCATCATGAGTTGGTTTCATAACAAAATTCCTTCATTCCTAGGTGTTTTCTCTTTTATAAACTATTCTTCCAAGTAGATTTTAGTAGCGTCCTACTTTAAGGTCTTCAAACCTTTTGCCTATGCCTTCTTGTTTTTCTTTTTTTGAAAAAGATACTCTTCCTTTTCTTTAATGCATGCTTTCTCTCTCGCAGTGCTTTATTCCACCACACTTAGTATTTCTCTCCAACTGAGTGATTAACATAATATTTAGCTCCAATTATGTTAATTTAATTTCATTTATTTTTCTCCTTGGAATATTTAGGAGACTTTTAGGGAAGGTCCATCATGCGAGCTTGACCACGACAACTTTTTCTAAGCTGGAAATAAGTATTCCACACTATAGTTCTCTTCATGTGTATTTCCAAACAATTTATTTATTAACTCAATAATCATAATAATATGATTACATCATGACATAAGTCCCATCATGGCTTCCCTCACCATTAGATCCAATAATAGTTCAATGTCTAAAAATAATAACTATCTAAAAAGTAGAGTGATAGGGGTGTTACACCCATAAATTTTCTTAAGCACATAAGCTTCCCATTAACAGCTTAAACTTACCATAGTCCTAATCTGATGATATTTACCATGTATTTTGATGTGAATATGTCATGTCTACGGGTTCACATGAATATCATAACAATAGTTTCACGGATCACACAAAGCTGAAATGTGGATTTGTGATGGAAAAGCCCCACTTTATGAAGTTAATCAATTATTTTTCAGCTACTAACTAATAGCCTTAGGGAACCTTTATCCTAATATGTTCATGACATTTTTCAATGATCACCTCTAATGATATATGATTGATCTTTTGATGATAACAATAGGCTCAAAAATAACATCAATAATCAATTTGATTAAAAAATTGAAAATAGAAGCCCTCTCAAGGTTATTTTTTTGGGTGATTGGATTGAGAAATATGAACATATTGGATTCAAAACTTGGGAAGTGTCCTTTTTACGGGAGAGGGTTGGGGGGATCAATCATTTAATTGGAAAAATAGTTGATGCATGCCAAAAGAATTGTGAAAAAAATCCAATTTCATGAGCTCACTTGCTAGAAGGAATTTTTAATTGCCTATCTATTAAATCTTATGCATATTTCCAAAAACTCTATGATTCTATATTGTAATAGTTTTTATATTAGACCTTATGCACATTGCTAAAAATTCTATAGATTCCATATTTGTATACATATCAAACAAAGATGAAGACATCTTATTTTCAAAGAGACATATTTCCCTTTTGTGTACCAAATTTAATAAAAGACACTTGTGGTCACGAGCGCTTCACTCAATAAACCTGTGACATAGCACGTGTGTTTGTGGAATACTAAACAATACCCTTAATTTGACTACATATTGCAAAATACCTTTAAAAATCATTTTAAACCCCTACCAATACGAACCCAATAAACCTTCCTAATTCAAAAATCCCCTACTTTCACTAGATATTTTAGGTATCCATTTTTTCATTAAAAATTTATATACCCCTTTATATTTCTATCAATTTATGTTCATTAAACATGGTAAGCAAATTTTGCACCTAGAAAGAATAACCTAAATACTAGGTTGTTGAAAACTTGAAAGTTTTAATAAAAAAGAGATAGATATAAGTTGGTTGATTTACAAATCCATTTTGAGGAAAATTTGAAAGGGAAATACATAGATGTGAACTCTCAATGCATCTATCTTCTATTGAATATTTAAAAAGGTGCACTACAACAGTTCAAACGAAAACCTCAATAATCAACAGAATGGTGCACCTTTCATCTCTCTTATAGAACAGGAAGGTGAGAGAAAGTACAATGAATATGGACACATGCAAAAGCCTATCTGGTTGGACTTCGTCAAATCATACTCCTAAATTGATCACCTAGTGCCCCATAGTTGTGTGGCTAGAGTGCCAAGTAAGTATGTCTCCATCAAAAGATGAACTGGAGCATGAAAGTATGCATCCATTCCTTAAGATTTGTGTCCTATATCTAAGATGGGAATTTCTCATGCATCATTATTTTAATTGACTAGGGGTCTGCACCTTTTTACTAAGAATAGATCACGCATGCTAAAAATAACAAAATAAAAGTTCTAATAATAGAAAATCTTTATCCAAAACTAAAACTAATAAATTTTAAACAACATCTAAACTAGAATTAAATGAAGGTGTGACATGTGTGCCCTTAGCATCCATGCGCCCTCTTCAAAGCAATAGTCTATTTGAATGTCCCTTGTGCCATGCATGTGCCCTCTACCAAGAAATAGTCTGTATCACTATCTCCTTCACTTTCATTCAAATTTTTCACCACTGTTGTGAGGGAAGGGTGAAGGTGCCATATTTGTTGTCTTCTCTATTGCCCCATCACTGAGAGGGTCACTAGCTGAGCAACAGGTAAAAAATCTTAACACATGCATTGGACATAGATCATAGAGGTATTAGCAATGTGATGCAAGTTTTTTCTAGAGCAAGGTTGCTTCAGAGCAGGAGTGGAAGCGGGATGTGCGAGTGGAAGCAAGAGCAGGAAGTAACATTTTCAAAAACTCCTAGGTCGGGAGTGATTTTGGGTGTGAATTTTACATAATATATATTTGTATATATTTTTATGCATATATGTCAACAAAAGCATGTAGAAATATTAAATTGTGATAAAAAAACATGGAAAAGAAAATTAAACGATATAACATCATTCATTTAGTAGCTATAATATTCATCAACCACATGTACACAAATTAGAAGTTCTCATTTATATATCATGTAAGGGTGCACATAACCAAAATAACATTGAGTGCAATCCATCTCTAAACTGAAAATAGATCAACAAACAAATAGGCTTTGGATGACTTCTAGCATCCAAAAAAAACATGCTACAATAAATACCTACATATCATTAAAAACATTGCCTATGTTTGGATATTTGTCATTAATGTCACCCTTTAAGCATTAGCATAAGATAGAAAAAACATAGCCTGTCAAGTCAAGATTTTATTTGAGTGATGGATACATAGCCCCAATATGAATGCACGTGGTATGGTATTTCTTTGTTAGCGAAGCCCCTATACTTGTGATAAAATAACAAGAATGAAACACATTGTAAAACCTCCATGGATTTTGAAAAAGAAATAGAAATATACCATATATTAAATAAGAACGCCTATTCGATGTGGTTCATCATCATATAAAGTGTCTATATACCATTATATAATTACCGCACTTACCAAAAGATCTAAAGCACATGATTTCCATAATTTTATGAATCTCTTTACATTATCCAAGCCTCATTGTTATTTTCAATGTCTAAATTTTTTTATTTATTCTATTAACATTATACTAAAGAATTTTAATAATTTGATTTCAATGCATATGGGGTCACTATTCATAAACAAGGTTCATGTCATATATTGATCGAGGACAAATTTTAAGGTTTAAAATGGATTTTTAAAGGGATATAATAAAAATATATAAATTACTCCTTTTGTAAGGAAGGTATATTTACAACTACCTTTTGTAAGAAGGCATATCTACCATTCTCTTATATAACTATAATTAAATTAAATTAAAAATATGCTTAAAAAATATTTAAAAATCTATACTATATAACAAGAAAAATCTATACTATACTACTCGACATAAAAAATATATTTTTTAAATATATATATATATATATTATATATTATTATAATATATATATAAATAATAACAATATAGTCTGATATAATAATAATATATAATATTTTTTTTAAATATCTACATATATAGATTTTACCATGAATATATATTATATTATTTTTAAAAAATCGATATTATAATCGATATCCCTATTAAATTATATATGAATAAAATAAATAGATACCACATTCGTATACAAATTAAACTAATATATAAATATATACCTTTATTATAAACCATATATTTATGTATTAATTGAGAATTAAACAATATATGTATTAGTTGAGAATTAAAATATGATATATATAAATATATCCATTATCAATTAATATAAAAATATTTGATTTATTATATAAATATATTTTTTTATGAGTTTAATTTGTATATTTAAATTATAGTTGATAATATATTTATATTATATATTTTAATTGAAATAATTTATATTATATTTTTTTTTATATTAAAATTTAATATAAACATATATTTATATTAGATTTTTTTAATATAACCCTGTAAAAAATACAATATCCACATCGTAGCTATCGTGATATTTTGCAAGAAAATCACTGTCCTCTTTCCACTTTACTTTTCTTTTCGTGTGTACTCCATAATTTGTTTCCCATATTTCCAAGTGTTTTTTCAATCCCATATTCCCAAAGTGTTTTTCACACTTTTGTTGAAACTTATCTTTAAAAAATAAGTTGGGTTTCGTCCCCATTGCAACGTAGCATAAAGTGGCCAATGGTGGTGGGTGCCAGAAGGGTAATTGTTATGCCCTGAGGAATCGGGCGCTCCGCACAACGGGTGGGTGACCCACACGACGGGTGAACAGGCCTTCATCCGTCAGTGTGCACGACCCGGGCACTGGGCGAGGCTACACGATGAACAGGTTGATGGTTGAAGGGCTCCGCACACAACGGGCGGGCGACCCGAGGGCGACCCGGCTCGAGGGGCGGACGCCCTGAACGAAGTCATCGGCAGAACAACAATTTAGAACGTGCACGGGCAAGCGACCTGTGATGGAACCGGTTCGAGTAGTTCGCCGGACGCACACCCGCTTATACAGTTGGCAGGCAGGCAGCATTCGACGGGCGAACAGTTCGGTTCGGTGAATGACCAGCAGTTCGACGGGGGGATGAGTTTGGCAACAGTCCGGTGTATAGACAAGGTTAACGCGGGCAGTTCGGGGTATGAACGGGCCAGCGTGCAAACAGTGCGATGGATGGACAGTTTGGCACACGGCGTGCGGAACGAACAGTTCAACAGTTGACATAAAACAACCCGGCAGTTCAGCATTGGACAGTCGGGCAAACATGGACCGGTGATATCGCAGCGTGCAGTAACACACGGGCAGCGTTTACAAAGGCCGACCCGCCAAAATGGGGAGTCACGACAGTTCAAGGAGAAATGCATCGGCTTCATTGTGAAAATGGGCGAGTGTTTGTATATTCGGGGGTCGACTTTGCAAACCGACACCCCTATCCGAATGGCGGTGGAGCCTATATAAAGAAGAGGCATTGTAGCCATTTAGGGACATCAAGCAAGTGATCATTCGATCAAGCAAAGCTCGAACGCTCGAACGCTCAAGCAAATCAAAATTTCGCAAAAAAATTCACACGGCAGAAAACGTATAGCGTAAATTTGGAAAACCGGAAAGAAACAACGGGATAAGTCATGGAGCTCATCCGATTTGATTTGACCATGGAAATACAAACGTACTTTGAACACAGAACGGAACCATGGAAATACAAACGTACTTTGAAGTTTGAACACAGAACGGAAGGGGGACCCTAAATCTCATAGGACGGCGGAAATTTATTTTTAAACACAGCGAGGAGAAAACGGCGAGAATTGGACGTTGGAGATGAAACATAGGAGGAAATGGATGGATGAGATCCTTTTTGGAAACGAGAATCAAGCAGGCGCAGAACATTGTTCCCGAGCAAATCCGACTTGAGAATTGGGAACATCAAAAACGATACGCCAATTCTGCTGCTGAACATTTCCTATGATGGAACCAGAATCAGTACTCGAGAACGCCAAGCAAGAGAGCCCCGAATCTTGTTTCATTACAATATTTTCCTCGGGCAAAAGCAGGTCCACATTATTATCCAAGTGCAGCGTTATGGTGGGAACGCCATCTGAAGAAGAAGAAGAGAAGTCGTAACAAGTATCGAATCCATCAGAGGATGTCGGCTGCAAGGTGGGGAGCTGCCCCCGAAAAGTGTCTCTGAGAGACGCATAAGCAGAATCAACGAGGTGGGTGATCGTTGTTCCCGAGTCGATGATCGTTCCTTCCCCTGCCGGAACTGAGATCCTTGTGTCCCCAACGCTGATTCCGATCAAGTTCACGGAATAAAATGTCGGGTTTGAGGGATCGTTTACCAATTTGGTGAATTTCAAACCAGAAGTAGAAATGGCGGCTTCTTTCCCAAGCACAAGGGATCCCAAAGATGCAGATGAGCTGGGAAGACAGTAAGAAAACGTCCCGCCAAACAATTCGGTCGTGGATGGCTGATTCAACAATGAAAGCGATCCGCCCCCTAATCCCATCAGTCCCGGTGACGAATATGTATCTTCCCTTAGGGACTCCGCACAACCGAATGCGAAATTTGGAACATTTTCAGAGCCAAGGGTGATCGCATCCGAAGCAAGTGCACCGTCCACTTGAGTGCCATCTCCATACAAAAGTTGGAATTGACATTTCGAATTTCCCCCGCAATTGGTATCAGAATTTTGCTGACACAGCTGTGAATCGCAGGCCACGGGTTTATACGAGGAAGATGCAGTGGGATCGAAAGTTGGAGCAGTGGAGTGGCAACCTTGGCACTGCTTGCATGGAATCCAAGCAACATCACTACCGGTGTCTATGAGTGTATACATGCTTTGCTTGGGCGTGCCAAAATCAACTTGTATTATGTACTCTCCCGTTCCATACCTAACGGGGACATTGGCACTGGCGTCCTCTTTGGACGAACGAGAGGTCCGGTTCAGAAAGTGGAGACGATTGGCATCGGCTCTAATTTTTTCAGAGATCAAGCTTTCCCAGGTTCTGTTAGGAGGACGGAAAGGTGAACACTCCGAAAAAATATGGAAAAGGGGGAAGCTAATACCATGACTCTGCTTTCCCACTTTTCTGTTCAAAATTTTGTGGCTACTTCGACAGTTCAATGGAGGAGAAATATCAGCTACTCCACACATAAACTGGATTGCAAGCAGCAAAATAAGAGAAGAGGCAATCGCTGTAACCTTCATCTTCATCATGGTGTTCTATTAATTAGAGGAACACCCACAAGATCCACATCCTATCTGAAGAGGCCGAGCCATTGACGTTATATAGTGAATGGCCTGCCCTGTTTCATACGCGGGGACTCCTCCATTATCTCCACTTGCGTGGACAGTAGTCTTCGAACCTTTTACTAACCTGCACTTTATAAGCTAATTATTCGTGCATTACTGGAATTCCACGGAATTCCTTTGTTCGTCCATGAGATGCGACAAGGCCATCATTTTCTTCGTCCGGCTTGCGTGGTAGGTTGATTCGATTTCGATTTGGATTGATTCAGACTACTTAATCTCGAATTCGATGGCGGAGGCCGAGAAAATTGGACGAAATCATTCATGCCTAGAAAAACTTGAGATAATCCATGTGAATGCTCCTTCCGCCTCACTATCTCGAACAAGGAAATTTTGAATACGACAGTGCCTCACAATGTGAACGACAACCATTTTGGTGTATAACGGTGTATCGCAATGGGAACGAGAACATACTCATTGAAGCTAAGAGTGAAAAACAGTTGGAATGCAAACTGAACCCACCATATGTCACACATCATCCTCGTTACAAAACCCACTTTAATTGACTTAAGTCAATTAAAATAATGATGAAGAAGTAAAGAAAAGTGAAAATATCTGAGATAAATAATGAGATTTAAAAGTGAAAATATCTGAGACAAATAATGAGATTTAAAAGTGAAAATAAAAGGGAAGAGAAAATCAATGTGTGGTGTAAAGCATCACATAGTGTAATTTAAGAATATCAAAAGTACATGGAGTAGGGACTTCTCGGATGGGAATTTAATTTTATATTCCATCAGTGTTATATTTGAATTGTGATAATATAATAGAAAGTGATAGTATAATAATGAATAATCTTTAATTTAAAAATATATATATATTTTTATTTTATTTTATTATTTTAATAAAATTATTTAAATAGGGATTGGATAATAAAATAATTTAAATACTAATTTTCTGATAAATAAGAATCACACAATTCATCTCTTTCATTATTTTTAAACAATTCTAATGAATTAATGTACAACACGGGTTTTTTAAATGGAAAAGAATTTTATGAATGAATTAATATTGGTGAAGAGCTTTTAAAATTGGAAAAAGGTTTTTTTTAAATGAATCAATTTAAAGTAAAGGAGTTACTTGTGGTTTTTTAATAATACACATAAAAATTAGAAGAAATATTTATTATAATGGATAGAAAATAAGGCTAGATGTATATATAAATTAGAAAAATGATATATTATAATAGATAGAAAATGAGGTAAGATAAGATACTTTTTATCCATCACTCAAAAATCCATTTTAATTTATGGAAAACCAAGTAGATGAGATACCTGTGCATTGTTGTATGGAGATTTGTTGTAATTGATTTTCTTTTAATTTATTATCTATGTTCCATTTTATGTTGCAAGATTTTTAAATGTTAATTGTTGTAATAATTCATATTTCCTATTCTAAAAAATTGGTTCATTCTCTATTGATTGATTTTTATATGATAGTTGACTAGAGATGTATTCCATTTGTAAATGGTTGATGTATTTTTAAAATTACATATCAAAGAGGAGATTTTTGAGGTTGGGAGGCTATAGAGATAAAGACATTTCTCATTTGTATACTTTGGAAATAGATTCATGTTATTTGTAATTCCCATGTATGCATGTGTGACCCATGATGATTTTTTTTCCTGAGTTGTGAGTGCATGCAACATGGGTATTACTAATGTCAATATCTTATTCCTAATTTTTTGGGATTGAGGCTAAGATAAAAGATAAGTGTCGATGAATTTTATTAAACAAATATACATATAAATAAAATGTTCATGATCTTGGAGTCATCTTCCATGGTCTCTTGGACTCCACATGATGGTTCGAATTCCACATTATAACCTTAACATATTATGTATCCAACATTCGCCCCTTAATCAAAAGGGGTGTGTGTTCTTTCAAGAAAAGAGATTATGATAGTTGTCAATGGTTCAATGTACTCTCTAAGTCTAGTGGTTTAAGGAAGACCATAATCCAAATTGGTAGCATAAGTTGAATTCTTCTACTTAATCATGGTTTAAGGTGGACCATTAACTCTACAACTCAACTCTAACACTCAATAATTCTTAAAATATTTCTAAAATTGGCTAGAAGTTGATGGCTTCTATTGATTAGAAGTGCTCGCAAATGGCGATTTGAAGATGACAAAAAATTATTGGTGCTTGGCTCTAGGGCTCAATAATTCCTAGAAAATTTCATAATTTAGTTGGAAGTTGATGTCTTCTACTAATTAGAAGTGCTCCCAAATAATGATTTGAAGATGACTGCAAACTATTGAAACTTGCATCTAAGGCTCAGTAGTTCCTAGAACATTTCCTAATTTAGCTACAAGTTGTTGGTTTATGCTAACTATAAGTGCTCATGAATGGCAATTTAAAGATGATCACAAACTTATGTCAAATTGAAGATGACTGTAAATTAGACTATGCTCATGTCGTTGACTCAGGATGCAACTCTGACTTTGGTCAAGCATAAGGCTCTGGTGTTCTTGAGGTGACTTAATCTCACTTGTACATGCTTCATTCATTAGGATTCAAAACTAGAAGACTAATCATCAATCACTAGTACTAATTTTCTTTTATCATATACAAAGTGATAGGGTGGAAATATTTCCATAATGCTCATAAGGATAAAGATAAGAAAATATGATCCTCCATATGGTCAACTTGATGAGGGTGTTAGCCTCTATGGAAAATGCATATGTTTACACTGTGTTGATGGTGTTGGGACTGACAAAAAAGGGGATCTACTCAATATGAAGTCCCAACTAGACTTGACATTGTTTAATGTAGGATTCGCATCTGGTACGATGGCCCGGTTGTTATTAACTTAAAGATTTGACTTAGCTCTTGTTGTTCAACACATGAGAGTGTTATGCCTGTAACTTCAAGAAAGCGAGGTAAGTATCCTTGGAAAGTGTTTAATGTAACTCTGTGTCTGCGTTCTCTTACTATCAAAAGGGGGAGTTAAAGTGAGCCTCTGGATGGGAGGGAATAGTCCCAACCCAAGAAGACACACACGCGAACAACAACAAGGGCTTGTCCAATATCTAGCAGAATAGTCCATAGCAGGTGCGGCAGTTGTGAAAACCAAATTTCAAGGGAGAACACATACATTTTCCAACAGAATAGTCCACACGGGGGTGACGGTCATTAAAACTGAGAAACATAAATATGGTCTATCTAATGTCCAGCAAGGTATTCCACACAGATGAGACAACATTGATAAACAATACAACACATCTTCAACAATATAAGTACTAAAATAGCCTAAGTAGTTCAACTATCTTAGTACAGGTTAAGCAAGCATGCATTACAAACATTTAAAGAATAGTCTTACAGACAGATGCAAAACATGCGTGAAAATGTGTTGGCCTGAGATAGGCTTCTGAACTAAGAAAAATATACGAGACACATCCGTACACCATACATCACTGACCCCAGCAGTGGGACATTGGAGCCACTCCTCTCTCCTCTAAGAACAAACTATAGACTCTCAAGACTATGTGGGAGGAGCCAAGGTGAAAAGTCCTTTGCTCATACAATGAGGGGGTATAACTAGCCAAGGGGCTATAATTGATCCTTATGACTCTTTGACTTCCCTCATGACTATTTGACTTCCTATGACTTTTCGACTTTACATGACTCTTCAACTTCATATGTGGGTCTCTAGGACTTCCACTTTACATTACAATGAATACAAAAAGTATGGCCCATAGTAGTGATGTGGCCAAGACAACTCATGACACAACTCGACATGACACTGCTGACATGTGCTAGTTGACTGTGATGTTCATGTCGAGCTTTTGTGTTGTTGAGTGATGATAGGCTCTCGATGTAACATGTCTTCAACTCCACATCGCCAAGTGCACAGGGTCTTGGATGGTCTTGTTACATTGCTCAACAGTTGGGGAATATTTTCTTTTCTACGTGCATAATCATCCAGTGGTTATCATAAATAGAACACTTACTAATAGAATGAGTGTGTAGAGACCCTCTAAAAAATCCTCTCAAATGAAATGGACATGAGAAATGGTTAAAATTGGATAGCATATGTTATAAAACCTTAGGTGTGAAATGTTGCATGAATAGATATAGATACAAAGAAATGACCCAGGGAATGTCAAACCAAGTGTAAAGAATAACAAAAGTTAAAAATAACAGGTGTCTTTGAGTAGCAGGAATTATGGGCTTCAATGAACACCATGCTCTAATACCATTGTTGGGATGCAAACCAAAGATCAAAGAATAAGCATGAATTTATTTTTCATTGATAAGATACACATATTGATACATTGTTCATGACCATTGGATTCAACTTCCAAGGTCTCTTGGACTCCCCATGATGGTTCATATTCCACACTATAACCCTTATGGATTAAGTGTCCAACAGTTTTGCATATCACATTGAACCTTGACTTGAGATCATCCAATGGTCTCTTTACGTCAACTATCTATGTTAGCTTTCACACCTTAATGAAGAATTATTTGTAACTACCTAAACTAAAATAACTTCCTTTGTTATCTATAAATATATATGATTATAGACATCAAGAGGATATGTTAAATGAATTTGACACACATTTCATTCACTTTGGAATTAAATAATGGATCTAGAATTTCAAAATAACAAAAAAAATCAATTCTATTGGTGCTCTTGTAGTACATTTTTTCCAATTTCATGAATCCCTAGACCATGAAAAATCATTATAATTATATGAATCCCTCAAGGTTTTGTAGTAGTCACAAAGGGAAATGTATGTGGTATGTTATATCTTATGAGTGTTTATGGAACAATTCTTGTGAAAAGAGTATACTTATCTTTTTCTTTTTTCATTTTACATATATGGACATTATTTATCATTTTTGCTTATTTATTTATTTATGGACATGGATCTCAATATGGATTTGGTTATTTCAAAATAACCAAAAAACCTTAATTATGTTGGTGTCCTTGTAATAAAAATTTTCCAATTTTAATTAAAAATAATATTAAATTACATGAATCCCTAGACTATGAAGTGTCACACTCCATATTAATTGAAATACCTTTCAATATCTCATCATACATCTTTAAATTATTTTCAATCACTCATTGGAGGTCCAAGTGTATAGAGAGCTAAAATGATTGTAATAATGCTAAGAGAAATAGTGTAATTACTTGTAAGTGTCCCTTTTTAATTACTTGTATCAAGTTGTTTGATATTATCCCCTGAATACATGTTAACTATATTTCCTCTCTATTTGAAAAAAATACCATGAAAAGTCCTTAAAATTTATAGTCACCCTGCGTAATGATTTTATCCATTAAAACTCCCTAAGACCACATTAGCACCACCCATTTGAATCATTTGGATTATGCTTATTAAGGTCTTCCAATTTATCATAATAGGCTTAATATTATGGCAGTTACTTCCACAATTTATAATAACTCGATTTACAATCATTACTTACTTAGCATCTTTAAGGCCTCCACTCCTCCAGGAAAACGGGAGAAGCACTCTTTGGGACACCTTGCTCACTCGTTCGAGAAAATAGGAGAAGCACAGGAGTAAATAAAATTATATCATTTTAAGATTTTTGAAGTGGAAATTAAGAGATGAAAGACTTGGATAACGGTAATTTGACTACATAAGTATATTTTATATAAAAATATTAAATATATAAGACTCACTTCGAGAAATAGAGAATCAATAGGTTATAGGTAATTTGACTATAATATTTTTAATATTAAAATTATCAAAAATATAAGAACTCCAGTTCGAGAAATTAGAGAATACAAAGTTAAAAATGTAAATTATTATAAGAGTTTTAGAAGTTTTTATTTCATCTCTGTAATTGTTTATTACGATTATTCCAATCTTATTATTAAATTAAATAATTTTATTTAGAAAGTTTGATTTCATCTCCTTTTTTATTTTAACATACTTATTTTACTGACTGTGATGTATTGGGTTTTAAATGGGTTGTATTTATTTTTTTAAAAGAAAATTAATTATTTAAAATTATTTTTATTATAAACCAATAAAATTTATATATTTTGTTAGTTTTAATTATAGTTTATATTAATACTTTAATTCTCTATAATCATTCTATTTGTTGTTGATACTATAAGGTTACATTTATTTATCATGTGTCTAGAGGGATCAAATCTCACAAGGTTTTTTTAGATTGTAGAATTTGAGCAAAAGTTTTTACCTCAATGGATTTGATTTCTCTCAACCCATGATAAATCCAAAATTAGATGGATTTAGGTTCATTACAGTTGATGGCAGCAATGTCACATTTTTATGCTATCATTATTATGTATATCTTTGAGATAAACTTCATAACTTGAAAATTTACATTATGTTTTCTCTACTCGACATGACCATATAATTGTCTTCTTTAATTTAGTGTGTGTTGTTTGCCTTAAATTGTTTGTACGTCTCTGTGTTTATATATTAGGATTTGGATGGTAATGTTTGTAAATGTTACAATATTGTGTTATATTTCTATATGTGTATGTAATTGTCAGTTAGTAATTAGTTGGTGATGAAGAAGGGAGATGATTTGTCAAAAATTAATTTACACTTTGCATGATGGTTGATTCTACACATCTATTTAATTTAATCCCAGGTATATTAAATTTTGAAAATTAATTAATTATTAATAGTCTCTAAATAATATCTTGAAAATATATTTTTAATGATTTATAACCTCGATATTATTCTTGAAATAATTTGTTTTTTTGCAAATGTTTAAAATAATTGATTTCTTTCCAAAATATTTTGATGTTTATTTTTTTTAATCTATATTCTCTTCTGCAAAGTAAAAAATAATGTATTTTTGAATTTTTTCAATGAGTGGCTAAGTTTACAAATTCTCTAAATTATCACATTTTGTATTTTGTACACATGTTAAAGATAGATCTTTAATAGGATTTTGATCAATTTTTTAAGACATTATTTTTACATGTTTATTAAATATCTATTTCTTTAATAAATATTTTGAGTATATTGTTGTATTGCAATTTGTTAGAATTTAAATTATGTGACTGTTTTAGTGTCTTAATAATATATATTTTTCCTTTTAATATATAGATAAAAAAAACTTTAAAACTGCACTTTATTCATAGGAAATTTATAGAAAACTGGGAAAAAATAAGAAAGAAAAATAAAATAAAATGAAGTGATTAATATAACAAAAATATATATGTGTAAGAAAATATAATAAAATAAAATAAGTGTGAGGAAACCAGAAAAATAAAAAAGACAACCAGAAAGGAAAGGAACAGGAACTCTGATAAAAATAAAAAGAAAATGTGAAAGATAACGAAAAAGATATTTTTTATTTTTTTATTTTGTTATCAAATAAATTCCGTTTTTTAAAATTAAATCTTATAAAAAAAATACCCTGTTTTTTTAATAGTTTAAAGTGTATATATATTTTAAAACCCGATTCGCATTCATATGTGACTAGTTATCTTTCATTCATTAAAAAGTTAATACGTATATACTTGATTCTTTCATGAATCCAATATGATCAAACTCCACCACTTAGGGACAAATTCTACCCTAAATCTACTAAGGTACAAAATGGGGCTGTGCTAAAACTGTAATTTTTAGGACCTTAGAAGCTCGATTGAGTACTTCAAATGATTTACTGAGAACTTAAATTCAAAATT
>APFE030822714.1:4668-22322 GCA_000404065.3 Pinus taeda | reverse complement strand
TTTGTGTATATGGTTATCTCTGTATTTTATTGCGTTCCTGTTTAAATCTGGATCAGCAAAGGTCCCGCAAGGGCTAGTAAAAGTGGTTTTATCCTGGTCCTAGGGTGCAGTCCTTATCTGATTATAACCGCTAAATCCGTCCAAAAAGGAAAAGAACTTTTTACCAGCTAAGTTATCTAATACCTGATCAATGAATGTTAACGGGAAATGGTCTTTTTGGGTGGCCTTATTTAGGGCTCTGTAGTCTACGCATACTCGCCATTTCCCATTTTTCTTGGGTACTATTACTAGCGAAGAAACCCATTCACTATCAGATATGGGGTATATAAATCCTGCATTTAGTAATTTTTGAAGCTCTTCTTTTAATATTTCCCTTAGATTGGGATTCATCCTTCTTTGGGGTTGACAAACTGGATGGGATCCCTCTTTAATATAAATACGGTGAGTGCATAGTTCAGGGGAAATCCCTTTCATGTCTGTGTAATCCCACACGAATGCCTCCTTATTTTCTTTAAGTAGCTTCATTAACTGCTGTTTTTGATCGTCTGTTAGGTTAGGATTTATATTTAATGTCTTTCCTGGTTCGATTTCTATTGTCACACTTTTGGATGGACTACCGGCTAATATCTGAGATGAATTTTCAGTTTCAAGATTGGTTCTATAGGATTCTGATCTAAGGATTTGTTAGTGAGGTGATATGTATCTCGAGCTAATACGAGGAAGGTTCAGAAATGAAGTTTGCTGATTAATATCTTTCAGTTGAGTTTTTTGAGAGTTAAAGCTTGTCCGATTGTTAAAATATGGGTTTCTTCATCCTCATAGTAAACCCATATTGGAATTATCATTATTAATCATGGGTGTGGCATGAAAGGGTAAAGAGTCCAACTGTTTAGTTCCTGCCCATGGGAATATTTCCATGAAATCCAGATCTACAGCTGATGAAAGCATCTGCTGTAGCTAACCATGGTCTTCCTAGAATTAGTGGATGACCCCCGAACTTTGTTTTAGTTTGTAACACCACAAAGTCGGCTGGGTAATTCCAAGATTCTACAGAGATTACCAGGTCTTCGATCACTCCTTCAGGTTTAATTGTAGAGCGATAAGCCAGCTCTAGAATAGTTGGAGTTTCCCTAATTAAATGTTTCAACTGCAGTAATTGTGTTGTTTCAAGTGTCATAATATTTATTGCAGCACCTAGATCCACTAGAACTTTAGAGACAAAGGTCTTGCCGAACTGAACTGTTACTGTAGGGTGACCAGGGTCACCATATTTCACAGGAGGGTCTTTTTCAGTCATTAGAGTAGTCAGTTCTCCCATCACATGAACTGTGAGGGGTTCCTTGGCTTTTCTTCCAGGTTTCCTGACACAAATATCCCTAACAGTTCTGGCGTAGATAGGGACATCTCTTAGTGCTTGTAATAATGGGATTTTAACATATAAATTCTGCAGTTCTCCTAAAAGATTAAAGGCTAGTGGCTCAAATGTTTTACTCAGAGTCAATCTTCCAGGGAAGGGTGGTTCAACTGTTTGGACAGTCTTGTTAGTGGGTGATTCAAGAATTTCAGTATCTTTATTGGATGACTTTTCTTTCCTAGTTTCTTCTTTTTTAGAGTCAGTAATGTCATCTATGATGGGTTCAACTAATATTCCAGAGCGTGAATGGATATCATTACATTGCATGGGAACGACAGGTTGACTTTGAATGCCGATTACCTGCAAGGCTTTATTATTGTTTGGATTACATTTCAATGACTACTCATTCTACATAGTCAACTATGATTTTGAAGAGCAAGGCTTCATTGTGCTTCTAGGTAATCAAAGTTGGAATGTTCTCTGCAATTCTTTCAATAAACTCCCCTAAAAACTTCTTAGGTTAAGCGAGCAAATATTATTAGTAATTTCTCAATTCCTTTTCAATGTTAACATCTCACTATAGTTTCAAGCCCTAACTATCTTTTAGGGTTGAAAATAAGTTATCATGTTGATGTTAAACCATGGATAACATGAAGAATTTTGTGTTCTTCTCTCTTTCATCTACCCACCAAAATTTTAAATATTGTTGCTGTTGGCTAGTTGAATTGTTTATTAATTAAACAATCAAGTACCACATTAATTGTCAACCTGGGAAAGTCTTTTTATTCCAAAGGCCACCGCGTACTGTATGTACTTTGATTCTAAAAGCATTGAGAGCTGTAGTATACTTAATTCTTACGCTAAGTTATCACAGTGCTGATAAAATAAAAGTAATTAATTAAAATTACAAATCTGGAAAACAAAGAGATGGATGCTCTGTTGGCAGAGGATCAGGACCCTATCCTCCAGGTGAGGACGTTCAGCACCTGCCCCTGGAATCAGATTGCTAACACACACTGCATTCAAATTCACCGGTGAAATACACTTGCATAACTTCAAACAACTACTAAAACAGAGTGCTAGCAAAAGAGAATTAAAAGAGGTAATGCTACAGAATCCAAACAGAGTATCTGCAGAAAGAAACTATCACACACTTACACACTTGACATCAAAGTAAATGGGTGAATCTTGTCAGGAAGGTGGGCCCAGTCCCTCTCACAAGATTCCCTAGAACATGGAGAATAGCTTAAATGCTCAGAACGTTCTTCTATTCATCTGTCAAAAGATCCGAATACAGTAAACTTCGGACTTGCTGATGTTTGTCACAAATTTTACTTACAGACCATCCTCCCTGACTAATGTAGATGTCTCCTCTTTATAGAGGAGACATCTACTACAATAGATTGTTACAGTTCATTCGGTTAACTCGTTCAATCAAAAATAAGAATTACAGAAATGTTGTTGCAACAGTATAATAATATATTCTTTCTTAGGTTCTGGCTGTTACACAGCTGGTAACCATCTTCGACCGTCTTCTTGGAATTCTCCCATTCCTTCGCCATTTCCCCATACTATTCCGGTTTTAAGTCCTGGTAACTGTGTTCCCACTTTAAACAGCTGCTTGATCTGCCACGTCAGCATTCCTCAGATAGTTGCCGTTGTTGTTCCCAGGTGTTGCAAAATACCCGCTTTAGATGGTTTGTTGTTGCTGACTGTAGCGACTACGTAGTTGCTGCTTCCGGTGCTGCAACAACTGCGTAGTTGTTGTTTTTGGTGTTATAGCAAGTATAGGTTATAATTCCTGCAGCTTAAGACAATTACTTAGCAACTTAGTCAGCTTTCCAAAGATAAATACAAAGATACTCACGAATATGCAATGAATCATTAAACATATAGATGTGCGGGAAGTTACTTCGTACCTTGGGGTGATTTAAGTCATTGTATAATCAGGGCTTATAACTTGTGACTGAAAAGGATAATATTATGATGAAAATATAAGGTCAAAATTGGTTAATTCTGGGTCCTAACAGTTGCCATAAGACTTCCTCTTATTTTTTACACTCCCCCAACTATATTTGATGTTGGATTTTGTGGCTAATAAGTTTCATTGTTCTACCTTTGAGGATGATATTATACTAAACATGCTCCATTTTTCTCAATTAAATCCTTCTACAAATTCAAAAATATATAAGGAAATTCATCTAGTCTAGACCTTACGTGATGAAGGACCCCTCTTCTATTGTCCTAGGTGTGAGTTTCATTGGATGTTTCCATTTCAACTGTAATTAGGCTTCAATTACTGACTTTGAAAAACCACAAATCTACATTTGGTCATCTCATACCCATGATTTGGATAGAAAGTGGAATCCACCCATGGTATCCACCCGTGTTATTGTAACTCAAGAAGCTAACGAGAATACTGTAAATAAAAAACCTCGTAAAATTACAGATGGTTCCTTCACATTGTAGGGTAAATGCTTTATGCATATAATAGAGAGTTGTGTTTTTTCATATATTGTTAGGGAATGAGTGTGTGTATTTTTTGTTCAAGGTTTTTCTAAGAATAGTTGCATCACATATTTATATTCTTTCTCTCCTACTCTCTCTGTCATTATTTATTTTTCCTAGATCATAGCCCATATGATCTGGATAAGTGGTATGAGAGCCAAATTGATTTAACAAATGTATGTCTAGCCCATTTCTTTGAGATTCTAGTTATTATTTAGATGGAATATTAAATTTTCTCCTTGGTGATGGTTATGACTTTTATTTCCTCAAATAATTCACCATATGGATTTCATGAAATCATTGCAAGGTCCAAAGGGATCATGACCAGTGAATCCCTCGAGAAATCATCGGTAAGGGGAAAAGGATCAAACCCTATGGTTGTGGTAGCCACTAAAAGGGTTGTAGGAAGCTCCAAGATGGCGTAACATAATGATGACATGCCTCAAACCAAATATGTGGTGGAGGAATTATAGAATGGAAATGATGTTAGTCTTTATGTGCCCTTCGATAATGGAAAGAATGGGTTGCATAAAAATTTTTGTGAGAACAAAGAACTAGTCCAAGTTCGAGTCTGGTGGAGGCATGGCCTCATGGCCAAGCTACAAGAATGTATATTTCCCAATGATGGCTCTCCCAAGAAGCAATGGTACATGCTCAAAGACCTCAATAATCCTCATTACATTGTTTCCTTTATTAATTCCACCCTAGAATACTACCCCACCTTCCAAGAATCAAGAGATTATAGGCATGTATAAATTAAGGATGAATATGTGGCATATGCTTGGGAGGATAATATGCACAAATAATATGGGAGTGTCTTTTATTTTCTCATCAGTCCCCACACCCCAAATTGTAAGGTTAAACATTATAATGATGTGGACAATACCATGGACAAAGCCTACACTTGGCTCACTACCTGTCAAGCCTCTAGAGTGTTCATGGTTCTCCTCAACATTCAAATTGAACCTTTGCTTACCAAGGTACTTGGCAAAAGGGAAACCACTATGCTAAGCATAGATTCCCTCTCTAACCTCTCAAGAATATAAAATCCAAGGCTTTATAGCTTTTAAGGTTATATTGACATCAATATGAGTGATGACATAGTCGTGATGAATGTCATAGGAAATGGTGTGAATGAATTCATCATATTTCATCTCCTACCATGCATGATTTTAGCCACCACTCACATGTTTCAAGAAGTTCAAAATTTTTCATAGAAATTCATGTTCACAAAAGAAAAAATGATGGCCATAATACATGGTGAGTTTGTGCTCCATAATAGGGGTGACAAAAGGTATGGATGTCATGTGGTAGGATTCCAAAACATGAACCAAGCCTTTGGTTCATGTATATATTCTCCCAATGATGCATTTCCCACTACCTATGCATGAGATCCTAGAGTGAAGTGCTTCTTCTTTCTTTAGACTATAGCCTGTACATGTTGAATATTTCAGATCAACTTTCAAGTCACATCCAAAATGAGTGGAAGGTTTCGGATCTTCGCACAAAACACTAAGATTTCGATTGGAATGTTTTGGATGTTTCCAAATCCCTCACCTATGTAATATTTCATAGGTTTTCCATTGCCAAATTCTTTTCCAATGGAATACTTATGATATTATTAGCCCTTCTCAATGGAAGATATTTCTTCATAGCCCATTCCAATGGAAGATTATCATTCTAGATCCTCTCCAACAAAAGAATTTTGTCACTGGCACTAGTTGGGTGAATCATTTTGACATCATATACAACAAGATGAAGACATTTGACACTATAAATTTCTAGGGGAAACTTCCATCATAGATCCATGTCAATGGATATTTTTCCATCTAGGCCTTGTCCATACACTATTTATATTAGAGTTGGCCCACAACTATTATGGGGTATCAATATCTCTGACATCCATTTATCACAGTTGTGGGTCACCTACAAACCCATGTTTATGGATCAAATACAAAACACCCTTGCCATTGATGTTCATTTTCTATTCCAAACACTATCAATATCAAAGTTGGCCCATAAGCATTATAGGATACTATATCCTTTGACATTTTCTCACCGTGATTATGGGTCAACCACACAAAGCCCTTCTATTCATTGGCTCATATTCAAAAAAATCTTGTCATGAGGGAACTTGACATGATGAGTACCATTTCTTCCTAAGCGAAGAATCTTGATCCGAATGGAAAGTAGTATCCACACATGGTATGTACCCATGGTATTGTAACTCAAGAAGGCACCTATAATACCATAAATGTTGGGTTTCACCTTGTGAAAGGACAAATGTGTCCTCCAAAATTTAGGATAAATGATTTCTGCATTTAATAAAGAATTATTTTCTTTTCATATATTGTTAGGTATTCACTGTGTATTTTCTATTTAAGGTTTTTATAAGAATTGTTTTAGAGCATATTTGTATGCTCTTTCTCATCTGCTTTGTCAACATTTACGGTTCTTAAATCTTACACCCCGAGAAATGTATCAATCTCCCCTATTTTCATCCAAGGATTCAACCATAAATATTTTCCCACAAATGGGTAACCATGTCCTATAATATAAGGGATGGGTTGAATATTGTGAAAAAGAAAAACATATATTCCTAGTTAGGTTGGGTCCATAAATATTTGAAATAAAGCCCATTTTTGTCAACATATTAGTTGATACTTTATTATGAAAATTCTTTGAGTGGAAAAGATGATTGAAAGCATAATATCATGGGGGATGTATAATAAAGTAATTCCCCTTGATGTCTCGTGTACATCTAATTTCATTGAGTTATAGTTTCTTGAATAAGTAGTATCGATTTTAGAAAACATATCAATTGAGGACTCTCTTGCCTATAGAATAACCATAGTTGGTTTTTCTTCAGAATTTTATTTTTAATATATATTTATTTTTTTCATTAATTCATCTGATAATTTATGATAATATATTCTTTGGGTATTTGAGGGGGTGGCTTGGCACATGTTCATAATCAATGCCATTATTATTAAATTCAATAACATTTCTCTCAACTCGTGTAGAAGTTTCTTAGTTCTTCTTTCTTTGTCCTTTTATTCTATTTTCCTATTTTTATGATTATTTTAGGGTTTTAGTGTTAACTGCTAAATAAATAGACTAGTGATTCTTATATTGCATTTTTTATTCCTAAAATTATCCTTTTTTTTATCAAGGCTTTTGTCAAAAGTTGAATTTATTTATTCAATGTTGAGTCAATCTCCTTTCCATCCCATTCCACTACTAAATATTGGAAATCAAGCTTGCTAAGATCCACATCTTCTCCCTTCTCTATGTTTATTATTTCTCTAATGTCTTAATCCATTTGTGTCTTTGTTGTCTCCACTATTATTGTTTCTTCACTTCATTGATTATATCATTCTTTCCCATGTTTCTTATAAATGGTGGGATTACTCCTTAGGATTATTGGTAACCTTGTCTAAGGTTTCGACCATGTTCTTGGATAATATTTCATATCAATTACATGATATTTTCTAATGAAATCAACATCCAACGAAGGTTTTCTATATGATTTTTTCTTTCTTACCACATTTTCAAAACTCCTAGGTTTTTTCTCCATTTATGGTTTAGGGATAGAGGAAGATTTATTAAGAGGAAAAACCCTAAATAGGTTCCCTTGCTAGTGATATTTGTGTTGATGTCACTTGTTGTGATGACAGTCCTTCTAGCAACAGCCATTCGAATGAGCCCGAATTAATAACATGTATTGGTACCAAAAATACTTGCTCATTTTCCCATGTCTTGAAATGTGTACTAGTTGTTTGGAAAATACAAGGATGCAAGTTTGGAGAATAGTTTCGGCGAAGGAATACATACCCTTAACTATGAATTTTATTTCTAGTCTCCTAGGATAAACTTTTAGTTGTTCAATATTGTATAAAAAATAAGAAAAATTAAGAAAATATATCTAAAATTACTACAACAAAAGAAAGAGAAAGGCGAAACAAGAAGAAAAAAACAATGCAAATTATTTCTATAATTAAAACCATAAAAAGTAAAGTATGCATGTTGTTTTGAGAAGAAATCTCTACACTAAACACACAAATCCAATAACCAAAATAAGATAAATTATCTTACTCCCCATATGATTAACAAAAACAGGTAAACGCAGGAGTAATTCACTATAAAATGTATTTCCAAATATTTAAAACCTTTAATACTAAAGTAGCTTTAAAATATTTAAAATGTATTTAAATTATAAATATTAAAAGAAATAACACATTTTGAATAGATGTTTACATACTAGCACAATTATATAAATTAAATGGCTAGTAAATGTTAATAATTATCAATCCACAATAAAGATCAAAAAATTTACTTCATCATACATCTCACGTTGCTAACATTTCAAATTTTATGAAATTAACATTATTATTATGATTATTACCATTATTATTATAACCTAAACATATATTCATTTCAAAAAGCATGGAAGAATATTTTTATCCATGAAGATTTAGATCCACTTTATTTTAGCTTATTTTATAATGGTAAAATTAACAAAGGTTTCTTGCATAGAAAAAGGAGAATGATGGAATGGGAGGGAATCAAAGTCTTTTTATAGCGATAGGTGTAATTGTCATGGAATTGGATGGAACACACATGATTAGACAGTGGTATACATCAAATCATTGTCTTCCTTTTGAGTCCCCACCTTTCAACAATGAATTCATCTGATTTCTAACTATTATCCAACAACTCCTTCCACAGATGTGTTCTTAAGACAAAGTGCCAACTATTCCAGCAAGAGGAAGAAGGAAATGCTAACTATTTCAGCCACTGTATGGTTGTCCTGAAGTGCAATTACATGGTCAAGCTTGACCAAGCAGTTGAGAAAATCCATGCCCAAAAGTATAATGGAGTTGGAGTTGGTCCACACCAAGAGACTTCACCATCCATTCTCCAAATGGAACTGATTTATCTTCTGCATCTGCTACCTATCAACACTCACCAACGATACTTTAGGTGGATGTGCTAATTATAATTGCAATCACAATATAATAAATATAGCATATCCTAAACATTCCTCCACACTAATTCCTTTGATGATGTACATTTAGTGTTTATTAAGGGATTGTAAAAAGCTTGAGGGAAATCCTGATAGATAGATCAAAATTTGTAAGCATAGGTATGGAAGAATGCATGTGACTTTTTTGTATTTACTTTTTCAGGAATTCATTCCATCACAATGTTGAGAGATATTTGAAATGCAATCATCACATCCAGTCATCGCATCGAGTGTCATGTTTACTGTTTTTCGTTTATGGAAATAACAATATTGTAGATGTAATGTTTTTCATGTTTTCTATTTGTATGTTTTGGTTTGAGATTCACATTAACTCTTTCTAAATAGTGTATGAAAATATTTACTTTATCATTCTCTAAAACTTGGTTCAAAAATAATCTATACTTAAAGACCATATTAGGAATTGTGGGTGTAACAACTTTTATTGAAGTAGATAATGTCACATCATTTTGAGTATCATTCACTTTGGGCATTGTATTGCTTTCTAGAATATGTTAAAACCACTTGAGAAAATTTTCCTTTACTTCAACTGGTTTATAAAGTAGGATAATAACATATTTTGATCAGTGCAATAAGTTTACAAAATTTATATAATTATGAAAGAAATGTCCATTACAATGAATATCGTTATTTATGCATCCCAATTAAATACACCGAGACTATCTAAGCAGTTGTAATAACATTTTCAAATAAAGTAAACAAAACAAATACATTCAAAAATTCCCTTCACAACATCTGTTGCCGAAATTGTTTCACAATTCGTAGTAATAACACTTACGAATCTAGACATAGGAATGCTAAACAAGAAAATCCAATGGTATATCATTATATTAACACAAATTTCTCTACCAATATTTTTCTTCCAAAACTTTAGGAGGTCAAACATATATATACTTAGTTTCCATTATAAGTTTCTGCATCAAAACTGAGTCATTTTAGGGAGTAATTTTTTGTCCCATGATTATAACATTATCCTTTTACAACAACAAACCCTTTTGATGAAAATACAATCTGATGATGAAGAATTTGCCACTGCGATATGAGAGGAAGATGGCACTCTGCACTGAAGCATCATAGGGTCTAGGATAATAGGCAGTCCAACGTTTTGTTATCGCGATCGTTGCTTTTGCCATTTTCCTGCAGTGAGGAGCTCATCGTGATAGATTGTGGGCTAGATCCCTACCCATTCTACAATTATTACCTTCATCCCCGATTCTATCTTTAGCTGTTAGAATGGAGTCAAACATTTTTGATTATTCGATCGACCTAAATCCCAACGATCTGATTTGGATGCTTCCTCATAATCTGTTAGATTATGGTCCTCATTGAACATTGTTTCTCCTCTAGAAAATCCCACTGTCTATCACTGAGCTTTCTAGACCATCAGTGCCCTACCTGCCAACTTCTACTCCCCCCCGTTACATCTCCTAGGCTTAACTACCCTCCACTCTCTCCTTCTACGCTCAACCCTCTCACCGCTTGCATTGCAGCCTCCCCTACCTTTGATTCAATTTATCCTGAGGCATCCCTTCAACCTACATCATCTCGTGTTCCCATTTCTTTAGGGTCACCACAATCTGGGGTATCCTCTATGCATCACTCGACACCGGACAACAACCCTAACCCTACCTCTTTTAAGGGGAGTTTTCCTATTACCCATATCAGCTTCAGTATTTTGGTAGTTAACCCTTGGAACTCCTCCCCTTCGCCACAGGAAGTCTCACAAGGAAATTGGGACCCCTTTTGGGGCCATCCAGATGCTCCATGGACTAGTAAGGCTAAGAAGAGTAAGTGTGTCAAGACCTTGAGCAAGGAAATCACTCTTAGATTTGTGGAAGGTATCATTATGGGAAAAGTGGTGGATACGGCCAATACAGTTCTAGTGTGGCATGTGAGGGGAAGAACATATTCGGCTAAGAGGATTCGCCTCTGGACCTTTGAGATTTTGGGCACTTTACTCAAGGAAATTATGTCAATCACCATTCTAAGTCGAGGATTATTTTCCCTCAATTTCCACCAAGAAGAATACATATATTGGATAATCTCCCACTACTGGCATATCGAAATGTACCCTATGCTTCTAAAATGATGGAGCCCCCTCTTCAATCCAAAACGGGAGTGGTTGGGTGTTGGTCCGATTTGGGTTCGTCTTCTAGGGCTACCCCTACACTTTTGGTCAGAAGACATATTTATTCTCATAAAAAAATCACTTGATGCTTGTTTGGATCATGATCTATCATATGCAACTTCTAACAACAAATCTATGGCCCGCATATTGGTTCACCTTGACACTAGAGAAGGATTGGAGGAAAATATTACTTTGCACTGGAATCGTTTCACTTGCAAACAAACCCTAGACTATCAGGGAGTCCCCTTCAGGTGTAGAAGGTGTCACAAGGTAGGGAAGCTATATAAGGAGTGCTCCCTTGTCTTGTAAGTGACTTCTTCATTGGAAAAAGGCACTAAGAATCCACAGTCTAAAGATCCTCTGGTGGAAGAACAATCTTGTCATGCTACTAGTCTGATGGCTATGTATGGGGATACTTCTATACCAACTTGTTTTGCCTCTCTGTAGCCTACATCTCCATCCATGATGAGATCTCAAACTGCTGCAGTGGCTACTCACTCCACATGTACTCTTCCTTTTCTCTGTTTTTCTGTTTCTTTTACATGCACTTCACAACAATTGCATGTTTCATATGCATCCATTTCTAGCTTGTCCACATTCCCTCTCACATGCCTACTCTCATCGTTCTACTATCTTGTCCACTACCCCACTCTTTGTTACTGGATCTGACTCCATCACTTCACTTAAGCCCTCCACCACTTCTCAACTTTCACATCCATATAACCTCTGACCCCAGGTATCCATCCCTCCCACACCATTTGGATAAGGTCTCTCTTCCCTCTCTATTGAGACTAAACCCACTTGAGGGATCCCTTCAGGATTTTGAGAGCTATCCTTCTTGTCAGGGTAGATGTGGCCCTAGGCAGACATACCACAATTTATAGGGTTCTTAAAGGAAAGAACACCCTTAATTAATATTATTCATGAAGTTGTTGTCCCTGAACTTTAGAGGGTTTGATAGCCCTGCTAAAAAAATATCCCTCAAGAGGCTCCTAGATACAAAGCCATTTGACATACTTTCTTTACAAGAAACCCTTTGGAAGGAAGAGTAGGTTTCCCAGATTCTTCACTCTATGATGTCTGGCTTGTGCTTTCATGGCTAGATGTCAATGGATGATCCAGGGGTATTGAACTAGGCATTAATACTCGATCCATTAACCCTATTTATCTATGGGGGGGACCTGGATTCCTAGGAATGGATATCTTTTCCTCAGAGATGGGCAGGAACTTTCATATCATAAATGTCTATGCATCATATCATAGTAGGGTGGAGTTTTGGAATCACCAATTGCAACTGTCGTTGATGAATTCTAATAACCTAACTTTGGGTGGAGACCTTAATTTCACTATTCATTATGAGAAATATTTGGGACATCATACACAGCTAGATACCCTATCATAATATATGGAACATCTCCTGGAACTACATCATCTGATTGAGATCCCCATGAACAAAAAAAAACTGACATGACATAATAGGAGAATTGGTGATGCTACTTTGCATAGGCAATTGGATTGGTTTCTCATCAAAGAGGACTTGTTTGGTACCCTCTCCAATTTTCTTCAATGGGTTGGATCTGGGGGTGTCTTTGATCACCCCCCCATCTATTTGGAACTAGTTGGTCCTTCCCTAAAGCTCGGAGCACCCTTCATGTTCAACGTGACCTGGTTATAGGACCCCAAATATCAAAAATTGGTTACCTATTTTTGGAGAGACCACCCTCCTTCCCAAAGGTGGAACCTAGTTGAAGGATTTTGTCGGAACCTCATGGAGCTTAAAAATATCTCCATTCAATGGGCCAAATCTAAATGATCTAGAGATGACAAGACTCTTTGTGCAATTGAGCACTAGCTTGCTAATCTTATGGATGACCAAGGTCACGGATTCATCTCATTTGAAGCTAAATCTACCCTCACAGAGGTAGAGGCCTAAATTCCCAATATTCTATACGACCGAGAAGAGACTTGGAGACTTAGAAGCAGAGCCATCTGGCTGAAGGCAAGGAATGACGATACTAAATTCTTCCACAATTGTGCCAAAGGAAGGTGGTCTTGTAACACCATTTGTAAAATGTCTACTGATCATGGACAATATGCTCAAACGTTCCATCAACTAGATCATTTGGGAAATTCAGTTTTCAACAGCTTTTCAAGGCTCCACATGGGATTTCGCTCACAGAAATCATTTGTATTGTTGGTCATTTCCCTTGGTATGTTGACCCTGTCATATCTGAAGATCTCACTAAACCTATATCTATGGGCGAATTGGAGAGCACCCTGAAATCGTTCAAGAAGGATAAAAGTCTAGGCCCTGTCTATTATGAAACCAGCTCAACAAAAGATAGAAAAGATAGATCAACGCCTTAGAATTCAGCCTCTTCGAGGGGGCAACCTCCTTTTCATTACATAAATAAACAATTCTTGGATGATTCAAATGATAAAACCTCATTTCTATATATAGGGGTCTAAGGAGTCACAATATAACCCAACCGACCTAACAATAATAATATAAAGCCACAAAAATAACAATAGAGGGATTCTATGGGGCACAGTAATAACAATATGGGGACAACAGGGGCACAACAATATTAATAAGGGGTACAAATACAATAGTAACGGGGTAATCACTAGTATTATAGGGACCCAACATGCCCCTCTCCTTCAAAAAAGTATTGTCCTCAACGTTTGAGTAGTTCTGGATGCTTCTACATAAAATTCTCATCCTCCCATGTGGAATCTTCAACAGATAAGTTCTTCCACTTGATAAGATACTCTGAAATTGATCGATTTCGTAGTTGATGAGTTCTTGTTTCTATGACTACTTCTGGTTCCAATATAGTTTTTCCATCCTCGTCAAGTTCTGGCAATATTGTTTGAACTGGGAACTTATCACCTATAACCTTCTTTAAACATGAAACATGGAAAACTAGGTGCAATCGAGAAGCTACAGGAAGCTCTAATTTGTATGCCATAGTACCAATCTTTTGCAACACCTTGTACGGACCATAATACTTTGGTGATAATTTATTATCCTTCTTAGCTTGCTTGAGGGACATTTTCTTATATGGTTGTAACCGTAGGAATACCCAACCACCTACATCAAAACTTCTTTCACTGCGATGTTGATCTGCCTGTTGTTTCATTCTATTCTGTGCCAACACGAGATTATCCTTTAAGAGTTGGAGGACTTGTTGTTGATGTTCGATGTGATGTCCACTGCTTGAACCTTAAAATTTCCTCTTAAATATGATGTGATGGATGGTGGATGATACCCATAAAGTGCCATAAATGGGGTCATTTTTGTTGCTGTATGGAAGGAAGTGTTATACCACCATTCAGCTAGCAGAGGCAACCATTTGACCCATTGTGTATGTTTATCAGATACAAAGAAACGAATATATCCTTCCAAACATTTGTTTACTATTTCAGTTTGTCCATCAAATTGAGGATGATAAGATGAGCTATGAGCTAACTGATTACCAAGACAAGAAAGTAATTCTGTCCTAAAATTTCCATTGAAAATGGGATCTCTGTCACTTACAATAATCTTTGGGTTTCCATGTAGCTTTTGAATTGTTTCCATAAATGCACTAGAAATTGTACTGGCTTTAAATGGATTTGATAATGCACAAAAGTGTGCATACTTGGTAAGTCTATCAAATACCACCATGATGACACTCTTTCCCCCAAACTTGGGTAAACCTGTGATAAAATCCATTGAAACCTCCTCCCAACGTTTGCTTGGAATGGATAAGGGTTGTAATAGACCCGATGTCTTAATTCTTTCAACTTTATTTTGCTAGAAAACCAAACATTCCACCAAACATTTTGATGGATGGTCTATAGAATTCTATCTACCTTATTTTGATACTTTAGGCATGGACCTACTCAAGGTTGTTGAGGAATGTAGGATTACAAGGCACATGTATGAGGTCATCAATTCCACCTTCATTGCCCTCATCCCTAAGGTGGACTCCCCTCAATCCTTAATTGATTTCCAACCCATATCCCTTTGCAACTGCTTATACAAAATTATAGCCAAAATCATTATTAACTGTATGAAGCCTATTCTCTCGGCCAACATCTCATATGAACAATTTTCTTTCCTCCATAATTGACAGATCCATGAGGTCATTGGCACATCACAAGATCCTCTCCATTCTATCAAATTGAAGCATCTAAAAGGATCCATTATAAAAAATCGATCTATAAAAGGCTTTTGATCAAGTTATCTATCTCTATCTTAGGATGTTTCTCACACACCTTGGATTCCCCATCCCTTTCATCCGATGGATTATGTGTTGCATTTCCCCTGTCTCCTTTAGTGTACTTATAAATGGATTAGTCTCCAATTTCTTCCATGCTGAGAGGGGCCTCAAGCATGGTTGTCCACTATCCCAATTACTTGTCTTGCTTGTCATGGAAGGACTAAGCAAGCTAATCCTGGAGGAAAGAAGAATTGGGTGACTATTGGGGCTCAAGATCACTGATCAATGTATTTTATCCCATCTTCTTTTCGTTGATGATGTGTTATTTTTATCATCAGTGACATCTGAGACTTCAATACTTTCTATGATATCATACAAATTTTTCGTACAACTACTGGGATGGAAACCAATATAACAAAGCCTACCATCACCTTCATAGCTTTCTCTCCTCAGGAATGCATACATGCTTATCAGAAGTTTCCCTTCCAAAGTTTTCAATTGGATGATGAACTTAAATATTTGGCATTTCACATAAACTCCCATGGATAAAAAATAGTTGACTAGACTTGATTGATGACTAAGGTGTAAAAAGGGTTGCTTAGTTGGAAGGACCAATTATTATCCAGAGCTGGGAGGCTAGTTCTTATCAAATCAGTATTGGAAGCCACTATGGTTTACTAGTTGTACCTTGCTTGGATTCCTCAAGGTATACTTTTGAAAATACAAAAAATATGCTCCAAATTTCTATGGAATTGACACAAGGAGGGGAAGTCATTCATTTGGGTGATATGGAGTTGTATTGCACTTCCCAAGAAATTGGGAGGATCAGCCCTCAAATATCTTCCATCATTTTCAGATGCATTGGCTGCCAAATTGGGATGACTACTCCTAAAGCCCAAAAGTCTATGGAAAGATGTGGTCATCAATAAATACATTTGGCCGCATAACCTCATGGATTGGGTTCGCCTTCCATCTTGGAACAAACATGGTATCTCTATCATCTTGACGGTTGAATTACAAACTCTCCCCAGCATCAGGAATGGCCTCACTTGGTGAATTAACAATGGAACAACAATTTGCATTGGATCTAAATCATGGATAGGTTGTGGAAACTTATATTGACTTCCTCCAGACATTATTTCATTCCTAAATTGCAGGGACATATCTACGATTTCACAAATAGTAGATTAACATAACACTACTATTTTCCTACAAGCTTAGAAATTTCCAGCTACACTAGGCATTCGAGATCAGTGCATACAAGATTGGGGGAAGTACATAAAAGTTTTATCTGAATCACATGTCCGAATATTTAATCACGATGATGTTCTCATATGGGCTTTGACATCTGATTGAGTATACTCTCCCAAGATCGGATATCCAATTATACGTGTTGCGCATAAGCCCCCTTTTCTAGAGGGGTGGTGGAGAGCACTTGGAAACCCAAGACTCCCTCATGAACTCAAATCTTTATGTGGAATATCATCATGAATAAAACTCCTACAAGTATCAACTTGATGAAGAGATTAGAATTTTGTTCGTCTACGTGTGTCATTCATCAATAGCACAAGGAATCGAATGATCATCTATTCCTATTCTGTAGAACCTTACAACACATTTTGGGAGCAGGTCCTCTCCTCTTTGGACGTACCTCAACATTGTGAAGGGTGAAACATCAATGACGCATGGAACGACTGATGGAAAGCTTCCCCCAACATGAAGAATCACAATCTCCCCCTGATTATATGATGTCATACCTGGTTAAGTCAAAACAACATCATCTTTAACAATCTGCAAATTCGGTGGCCTTTGGTAATCACTAGAATCATCAATAATCTCAATGAAATACTAGAAGTTGAGCAGTCCCCACCTTCTCGCACCATAGCTCTTGAATCCATCAACCATGAACATCCATGGGTATACTTCGATGGATCTGCCGAAGACCAGGGGTGTGGGGTATTATTCTCCATTTATTAGACAGTCATTCTTTTTGAATCTGCATGGGGTTTGGTGCTAGCACAAACAATTTCGCTGAGCTCATCTCACTCTGACATTTATTATACTTTACATTGGTACATAACTCTAGACAATTCAGATATTTGGGGACTCTAAGATCATCATTAATTGGTTCTCTTGCACAACTGCATGTTATGTGCATTGTCTCAGGAACATTTTGGATGATGCATTGCCTTTAAAATCACAATTTGAACAAATTACATGTTTCCACATTTACAGGGAGCACAACTAGGTTGCAGATCAACTTTCCGAGGAGGTAGCGAATCAACCCAGATTAAAATGGTTTATCCAAGAACAAAGGCAGGGTGAGTTCTTCCAGTATTATCACAAGCCTTACAAGGACCAGATATAGCAGAGGGTTGACAAGCCCCAATTTTCACAGTTTTTATGATCCTA
>APFE030822712.1:7874-53002 GCA_000404065.3 Pinus taeda | reverse complement strand
TGAAAGTACAGAGTTACAATCATTTCAAGATCGTGCTCCTAAAATCAAGAAAAAGCAAGATGAGGAAGTTTGATGGCAAGGATCCGGTAAAATGGATACGTCAGATGGAGCAATATTTTGATCTACATGGTGTACCAACGTTACAAAAGGTATGTATTGCATCTTCATATTTAGAACCGGATCAATTTTTATGGTATAAAGGGCTTTGTTCTCGTAAAAGACTTGTTACGTGGTCAATTTTCTATTATCCAACCAAATTGGATAAGCAAAGCAATGGATGAATGGAAGAAGGACAAAGAAGTATGGCCACTTATTCAAAAGTTGCAAAAGATCCCAATTCAAACAATATTTCCAAAAATTGAAGAGGAACAAAAAATCATATTGGAACCTAGAGCAGTCATAGAAACAAGAACCCGACAACTACGAAACCGATCAATTTCAGAGTATCTCATAAGGTGGAAGAACTTACTAGCTGAATATTCCACATGGGAGGACAAGGATTTTATACAGAAGCATCAAGAACTACTCAAGCGTTGAGGACAACGCTTTTTGAAGGACAGGGGCATGTTAGGCCCCTATACTACTAGTGTAACCCCTTATTGTTATTAGTACAAACCACTTATTATATTTATGTATCCATGTAGTGCCCATATTGTTACTATTGTGCCCCATAGAAGCCCACTATTGTTATTATTGTGCCCTTACATTATTATTGTTATGTTGGCTCTGGTTATGTTATGACCCCTTAGACTCCTATATATAGAAAGAGGTCTTTTCATTTGTATGATGGGAGAATTGTTCATTTATGTAATGTTAAGGAGGTTGCCCCCTCGAAGAGGCTGAATTATAAGGCGTTGATCTATCTTTTCTATCTTTTTTGAGCTGGTTTCATAACATGAAGTATCTCAACTTGACATCAGCCACAAACATATTAGGATTCCATTTTCTATCATGAAATAGAAGAATTTCATGATAATACAACTAAAATACTAAATATTTATCCTTTATATTACTCAAAGGATGAGCTTCAAGAAATAATGCATGAGTTTTGAAAACATGTGGGCTTCCCTCCACCAAAGCATAAAGTATAAAAAAGATTTACTTATCTTATAAAAGTAGCTCATAAGTAGGTTTTGTAGAAGCTACAACAACCCCATATTTTCAACACATACTACAATTTGGAGTCCCCTTATTTTTGTTTTTCAAAGGATAAACATCCCTATGGTAGCTTGCCTTGTGGTCATAAGTCAGAATGTGAAAAGCTAAAAGATGACTAGGAATCTCTTTTAGCGTAGCGCAATATTGAGAGTTAGCATTGTGCATCCCTTTAGTGTAGCACAACAAAACTACAAATGTTAGCAATGTTCATCTCCATAGTGAAATTTTATGCACCCTACTAACTGATGTAGGTGCATACATTGACCACAAATTTCGATTAATACTAGAGCAAGAGCTTGCCAATGTAATAGGATGGTCACATTATGATGTTGGAAGAAATTTTAAATGTTTTTGTTAAGAAATTGTAAATATTTGCATTAGGAAGTAAGTTGTGTTTTAGAATAAAATGGAGGAATTATTCCCTAATGTAAATGTAGTTTCAGTTCCCCTTACTTTTTGGAGAAGGGGAAAAATTCATCTTGTGAATCTTGGTTTTTCCATGTTATCATTCTTTTTAAAGAGCAAGAGTGTTTGAGAAGAGGCAGAGTGGAGCAGAAGAGAAGAGAACAGAAGCTCCAAAACGAGGAGAAGAGACACAAGTTGAAAGAGGCTTGGGTTGCATTGTATATCTAGTCAGTTTAATGTATGTCTGAATTTGATTAATGAACAACATGTTTATATGTCGTTTTATTTGTTAACCTGTCAGTCTGTAAATGGTTAATGAAGTTGTTAGTCTTTGGGATAATTCGATTTTTGTTTATAAACCGTGGCCAATCATATTTGATCCTTTTGCATTGTGTCTTTAGAAGTCTTCCCTTGTAAAGTCAATTTTCGTTAAGCATTTGAGCATGGAAGCTTTCATCGTTGGGTTTTTCCAATTGTGTTTGATTCCTGTAGTAGAGTTAGAAGAGGAATGTGTGTTGTGGTTGATAGGTTGTAATAGCTCAATGCACTTGGGCCTATGACAAAGATAACACAATACATGGGTTTTGACCACTGAGATTGGAATGTGACACGTTATGTTCATTTGTGGATTCCATGAGGTTAGAAACAATGCATTTGAGAATGGAGAAAACAATATTGTATCTTATATTTTATGCTAGCACTTTTGAGTCAATGTAGGTGTAGAGTGCCTACGTATGGAGAAAACCAAAGTACCCAGTTTCATTTGAATGTTGTCAAGACCTTTTTAGATTTGTTTTTGTCTACTAAATTCGAGTTAGAGTTGTAAATCATGATGAAGAGAGGTAAAGTGAGTCGTTGATAGGTTAAGGAGTGACACAAGACCATGTAGAACTAATTGGGGAAGGATTTGAGTCAGTTCAGCTTCTTAGAATATGAAAAAAAAGGTTTTAAGAGTGCTACAAAATTATTTTGTATCACCTACAGGATTTTTACTTTGCTATGAAATTATTTCATAGTGCCTACATCATAACGTTTTCAGGGCTACGTGTTGGGTTTTTAAAATCCTGGTTGGCATGCATGTTCCATCATTTGATAGATGAATCCTATGTAGTTGGATGAGGAGAGAAAATGGGTTGTAAGGTGAGAGAAAAATCTCTCATGGAGTCTCTCATAGAAAATCCACATTCTTTTTTGGATGTATACATAAAATCTTTCTTGAAATAAATTTGAAAAGGTGGGAAAAACAAAGTTATGGGTTGAGGAGTCCTGGGGTATTGGCAGTCAAGGTAACCCGGTATGTCATCATCAAATGATATCAGGGCTCAGCTATGTTAGTTGGAGAATGTCAGAGCATGAAAAATAATCATATTCACTCTTTGATGATGCAGTCAAAATATTAGAGATTTGATTTTAGAGATACAGTATAGTTGAAAGTGAAATGAAGTGATAGTGGAGATTCTTGCATGAAAAGTAGAGTTGATTCATGTATAGATGGAATTTTGAGGTTTGAAGATAGCTTTACAATGAAAATAGGTTGAAGAGAAAAATAACCTTATATCAAGAGGGGGACGAGTTGGATTCTTAGGAAGTAAGTGAAATGATTGCAGGGAAGTGAAGAGTTGATATACTCTTGAGGAAAAACTAGTGTATTGGTTGGAAAGGAATTGGTTTAGCAAGTAGATCTAAAAAATATTGTGGAAGATGATATCTTGTTATAGATCTTATAAAATGGAATGTGATGTTTATGCTAATTTGGTGATTAAAAGAATTATGCTTATAGGACTGAATTGGTAGTAGCTACCATAGCAAGAAAGTTATGTCAAAGGAGGCTTAGGGAAAGATCTTAGATGAAGAAATGGTGATAGAACCCAATAGCAAAGTAAATTTTCTAAAAACTAAAAAGAGTGAGTGGTTGAATATGAAGCAACCAACAACTTTGAATGTTGAGGAGCAAGACTGCTCGAGAAGAGGTTCTATTGCAGAGAACCTAGAGAAGAGAAGATACCAGGAGGATGACTTGGTATGGGTGACAAGTAGCATACTTGTTATAGAGAAAATAAGGGCTTGTTACATCCCACTAGTAGACAACAAGAGTTCATAAGAGGAAGAAATGAATATGATTGTTATTAGTCATAACAAGGGTTCAGATAAAAGTCACAAGAAAAAGAAGAAAATTTCCAAAGAAGTTGCAATCAAAGGAATGAGTAATGAAGAATTTAAGAAGGATATGGTAGAGCAGAACTCAATCATGTGGAATAGTTGCTACAAGAAAGTGAAAATGACATATTTATGGTTGGATAATGAGAAATTGAGAGGAAGAATGGTATTTATTTAAATAAAAGGAAGGTTTCCAGCAACAAAGGGATGACTACAGTAAGACGAATTCTGCAACAATAGTTGTATTTTCAAGTGAGGATTGGACAAGGAGGTAATGGTCTTTTTTTTTAGTTAATTCTAGATTAATTTCTAATTACAAGTAGGAGTGATGATTTTTTTTCAGTTGAGGATTATGGCAAGGAACCTTGTAGTAGAAAATGAGGAAGAAGAACAAAGTTCTTGGAGGAAGAAGGTGAGTCAATTGCATGCAGAAGCCAGAAGAGTAGAGAGTGTTCATATGAATATTCCATAGGAAGGAGTCAGTAGAAATACTAGGATAAGACTGGGATGAAAGAGCTTAGTATGATATTTACAAATAGGTTGGTGGAGTTATCTTGTTGCATTGGCTTGTGCGCAACTCATAGTGAGAAAGGAAAAACTCATGGAAGAAGATGATTTGTGACTATTGAGAGTCATAGTAAAGGTTCAGAGAGAATCCATAGTAGATAAAGTCAAGAAAAACTTGATAAAGAAGTAGCTGAAATAAAATCACAGCTATATATGATGAAAGGACTACCACAGAAAGATAATGAAAACCAGGGTTATAGATGAAGTCCCCAAAAGAAATTAAAATGGAATTTGTTGTAGGTGAAGTTGAGACATAGATCAAATGCTCAGTTCGAGGAAAATTTCAAGGAAGTTTAGTTGCAGCCATGGAAGAAAAACATAAGGATGATGAGCATGTGTGTGGACAATAATGAGGATGTTGCTATAGTGGATAAAGTAGATGAAGATTTGATGACTAGCCTGAAGATGGAAAATTTCAGCCAAGGATTAAATTAGAAGATTAAATTAACAAAGGGAAAGAAGGAAGGTATAGTTGGTTGCATGAAGAGACAACCTATGATTCTGAGGATATTTTGAGAAATGTGTTGGGAAGTTTGAATAATTCGGCAGTAAGTAGAGTTCATAGTTCACAACAGAAGTAGTAGAAGAAGGTACATGTTGAATAGAGATCTAGCAATATTTTTAAGTTTCATTATGCAAGTGACAGTAGAGGAAGGTGACTACATTTGCATTAGCCTAGAGAGAAGAGTTCTTGAAGGGTTCTAGAGGAGAACAAAGAAGATTCCAGAATCCCAAACTCGAAATAAATTTTGATGAGGTGTCATGTAACAAAGTGGAGACTTGTTACTGAAAAGGTGTGTTGCAGCTCATGAGTGTAGAAGACCAGGTGCGTATGACAAGGAGGTCATAAATTTCCATTCCTTAGGATTCTGATGAGTACTAGACTAAAATATTTCCAATGTGATGGAATGGAGCATAAATTTTGATGAGTACTAGACCAAAATATTTCCAATGTGATGGGATGGCTATCCAAGTTAGAAGAAATTGGAGGAATTATTCCCTAATGTAAATGTAGTTTTAGTTTCCCTTATTTTGTGGAGAAGGGGAAATGATTCATCTTGTGACTCTTGGTTATCCCATGTTAAACTTATTTTTAAAGAGGAAGAGTGTTTGAGAAGAGGCAAAGAAGAGTAATGGAGAAGAGAAGAGAAGCTCTAGAATGAGGAGAAGAGACATAGGTCAAAAGAGGCCTGTGTTGCATTGTATATCTAGCTAGTTTATTATATGTCTAAATTTTATTAATGAATAACATATTTATATGCCTTTCTATTTGTTAACCTATCTATCTGTAAATGGTTAATGAGGTTGTTAGTCTTTGGGACAATTCGATTTCTATCTATAAATTGTGGCCAATCGTATTTCATTCCGGTGTGTCATGTCTTTAGAAGTCTTCCCTTTTAAAGTTGATTTTCATTAAGAATCTGAGCATGGAAGTTTTCGTTGTTGTTTTTGTCCATTTTTGTTTGATTCCTATAGTAAAGTCGGCAGAGGAATGTGTGGTGTGATTGAGAGCCTATATTAGCTCAATGCCCATGGGACTATGATAGGGATAACACAATAGATGGGTTGTGAGCACTGATATTGGAATGTTAGTGAGCACCAGTATTGTATTAATAATGCTACAACTCCTGGATTACCTACTTTACTTTTATAAACTCGGTAGTTCATAACAAACATGGAAGCGATGGCATTGTATGCATAAGTACTAGTTCTTACTACAAGCTGTCACTTGGTTAGCTAGTGAAAGATCACTAGGAGCTCAAGCCAAGTTCTATGAATTCTAGAAGAAGCTTTATATGTGATGAAAGAAAGGAAATTTTACTCTACAGAGGCTACTCTACTTGCAGAAAGAGAAATAAGACTGAAATGTGAAGTAAACCTAGCAAACCCTAATTAACCAACTAATATTACTTTTGCAGAAAGAGAGATGAAAAACCATAAAATGAATGCAATTACCTACTTAGGAAGTAAACAAAATCTACTCAAGTTATTTCTAGAAGAAAATGAGAAAAAAACATCTTTTTGGATTTTTATGTATTTTTAGGTGAAATTGCCATGCATGTAATTTATTCGTTTGTGAATGTGGTAGTGATTAGGTGGCGATGGAGGGCGACTTTGGAGTTTGAAAAGGTGTAGGAAGGTGCGGATGGGTCCTAGGAGCTCCCAGGTGGCCTTCTGGAGGCTTTTCCTACAATCAAACTTCAAAAAGACACCTACAGGAAAATCTACATGAGGCTGCAGGGGATCTACAGGAGGTCTACAGGAGGATGCCAAGAGTAGTTTTGGAGGTTTTGAAGGTGGAAAAGTGGGTTGAAAGGGTAGATAAATGCTAGGGTGATGTGTTAAGGTGTCTATGGTTCATCAAGAAGGATCAAGAAGGAGAAATATGGTTGGTCTTGTTCAATGAAAGAGAGGAAAGTTCATGAGAAAAGTGCAGAAAAAATAAGGCAGATTTGTGAGGGATTTTGGGTGACTTGTGGAACATAGATCAAAGAGAAATGGCGATGGATGATTGGCTGACTTATTATGAGAAGAGGATTGCTGCAAGACAACTGAAACTCACATCATGAGATTAAGCAGGCAAGGAAACTAGCTATATCAAAAATACAGAACTTTGCATCAAGCTAGTTTAAATTCTGATCTGGGAAAGTAAATGTTGAAAAATGCTACATGGAAAGAAAGCATGGAAGGAAATTTATTGCAAAGATAGAAATGAGCATGGTGAAAGTGTTGGCTTATATCGGCCTAACCCAGGTTCGGAAGAATTATTTAGCCAAGCAAATCTCGCAGCTACCAGCCCTTTCGGCAACAAACCGCGAAGTGCGGACTGAGGTATCACCCGAGGTAGCTGGGGAGAGTGCTGGAACCAGGTTTCCACACCCTTTGGATGTATGGACGTGGTTTGGAGGTTTCATACTCTATTCTGCAGCTTCACGCTACGTTGTATTCGCATGGACCTTGAACACCCTTCACAGTCTACAGATCTAATCTAGTGGATGAAGTATTGCAACTCAGATCACTTTTAGGTGGTCTTTAAGAAAACATTTATCACTTTCATTCAGTTCGTGTATTAATATTAAAACCCAATTCACAAGCATTTACAAATCAATGCACATAGAAAAAAATAGCCTTATTAACCATACAAAATGCCAGATTCGCAATATGTCAGAGATTACAATTAATTCCCAGAATGAACTTATCTTTATTTCAACTTCACCCCAGTACATCCAAATCCACCCTGCGCACTTAGCTGCAGGGGTCCATGCACACAGCTGCGGACTCTTCTAGGCCTTTGTGCACATAACTACAAAGCCTCTATCCTCTACCCAAACCCCCGACTCAGACTTACAGACGCTTTCAGAATGCTCTTCTTAGACACCCATTACATAAAAAATATCCAAAATCATACCAAAAATTAGCTACTATACCCATAGATCCTTTCTCTATTTATATCTTTCCATGGACAGACTACCCATTACATTATTTTTAGGCAGACTACCCTTTTGACTTTGACTTATTACAAATCGCGCTTCGTGCCTCTCATGGAGCCTTTACCCTGCTTTTACCCAAAATTACGGCCTCTAATCCCCCTGCTCATTGCGTGGGGTTTCCGCTACCCAATAGTCCCCCAACACAATCATCGTGACTCGTCCCTAGTCACTCGACTGGTACGGGAATCTTTGCACGAAGGTTGGTCAGCAACTTCTGCATCTCGCTTGTCTCTGCAGCAAATTCAGCGGTGAATCTTTGTACCCTTTCCACATGAGCTGCTGAGGTATCCATATCATTTGTAGTTGCTTGCTCTGTCGTACAGACTACCTGCATCTGTGTGAGCTTGCCTTCAACGGTTGTAGATACGCTAAATGGTTCGTCGAGCTAGGTCTGGATACGCTCTTTAAGGGCGGCCTCCTGTTGTCGCACCACATCAACTTATGCTTGGAGTGCCTAAACCTCCTTCATTTTGGCCAACCATTGTGTGATAGAGACCGCCTGTGTAATGCCCCGGGCAGTGTCATAAGCTTGTTGCAACTCGCGTGCCTCGATTTTTACTCACTGCATGGTTGGATCTTCCTGGAGGGTGGTGAGTATTTCAAGCGACTTCCCGAGTAGTCCCGAGAATTTGCGAACAACATTACTCATTGTTTATAGTCCAGCTACAACTGCACTATGGCGACGTTCCCATTCAGCCAAAGGTGTGGGTGGTCGAGCCTTGAGACGGAGTTCTGTGATCTATAACTTTAGCTCCTCCTTGTGTCTTGTGGCCTCCGCTTGGGCCGTGCGAAAGCCGACTGCCATGTGCTGAATCTTGGTAGCTATGGGGAGGTCCCCAAGGATGGCTAGCTTGAGTATCATACCACACACCTCTATCACAACTTGTTCTACCTCCTGGTGTTGTGCAGCCAGTTCATCATGCTAGAGAGTGATTTTTTCTAGGCTTTCCTTTTGTTCTATCAAGATGTGGAGCGCACGGCCTTCCCTGGCAGGAAATTCTTAAGCTACGCCTTTTGCAGTAGGTATGGGATGTCTTTAGATAGAGCAGCTAGATTTAATTCTGAACTGCCTTTGTCACTTGTTCCTATGGCTCAGACAACCTCGGCTGGCAATGGGAAGATGTGTGGTGTGTGCATGCTGACCATCTGCGTGGCGCCATCTATGTCTTCTATGGGCTCATGAGGGACCCATCCCAAGAGTCACTCTTTTAAGGCCTGTAACTACGCTTTGATCTCCCCCAACACAGTTGTCTATGCAGTGATTAGTTTGGGCAACGCAATGGTGGTAACATTGCTGGTGAGCTAGCTACTATCCATGAAGTTGTTTTCCAGAGCATTCACTATTTTGGGCTTTTTCCAAGTAGCTGATGATTCCTTGATGCACGACCACTTGAGGTGGTCTTGTGTCTATGTTTCGTGTTGTGGATCCTATTCCAAATCCATTCCCTGACCCATCTGGTGCTCCGTTATTATCAGGCTCTTGGTAGCCCCCTGCTTCAAAGCGGTTTGCTGGTCCTATCATGTTCTTTCTGCCAATTGGATAAGTCTTTGCCAGCGTTCCTTCTTCTGCTATTGTGCGGCCACTCAGTCAACACTGATCTTATTTGGGGCATGCCATTCCAAGGTCCATGCTGCTAATACAGCGTAAATGGAATCATCCATTGCAAGGAACTAAAGTGTTACCCAAGATTGCTCTAGATCCTTCCACGTGCGGATATACACGTGATGCATGTCTGCCTTGAACTTGACCGTGCTTTGAAAATTGTTGTAAATTGTGGGGGACATGCGTGGTATTCGAGCAATCCATGTCCGTATCTTGCCTTCCATGGAGGTCCAAAATGCCCAAATCGCGAAAACCCTTGCTACATCCTTTGTAGCCCAAAGTGAAATATATCGTACTTCCTCAGGTAGACTATCCTCAATGCGGGGAAACTAGCTCTCTTGTGGCAAGCCACCTGTAACCACAAGGATGGATAAGAGTAACCATGCATAATGAAAGGTCTTACCTTTGTCCTATGCTTCTTTAAAATTGGTTAGAAATTCGTCGCATAAGAACTGTGCCCAATTGAACTAAACCCCCTCGGCACACTATCTTGCTAATGCGATGACAATGGCGGGCACTTCATCTATGCAACATTTTCTCATAAGTTTACCGACTAGGATTTGAGTGGTGACTCATACTGTGCATTTGTTGATGCTTGCTATGACATACCCTCACTTCCCTTTTTCCAGATGGTACTTTACCTTAACCATTTCGGCGAGGCCTCCCTCGCTACTGGTTCTTGATATGTTTGCGGGGTTCTTCCCTTTATATGGCAAGTGCGTAATCTGGTGGATTAGGTTGGCTGTGATCGGGATCAGTTCTTCCAACTAGAGATATCCATCATGAATGAGACCTAGCAGCTATCGAATCACAAATATGGTGATGGTCATGCGGTGATAGTGAGGGATCCACCTGAGGTTCAGCAGTCCGGCCCTCTCCACGCCTAGTAACCTCTTCTGTGGCAATAGTGTGCTTTCGACTAGTTCAGGGAACTTATCGCTATCTGCAAGGTCCCAATCTTCGAACTTGGTGCTCGGAACATGCCCCATTGGTAACCCTTCGAATGTTATATTGTCTAGAAGAAGTGGGCTCTAGAGCGTAGTTTTTGCAGCGTCTATGTCTTTCGCTAGCTTGGTCGACCCAGTCCATGGAGAAAGATACGGGGGTAATGACAGGAACTGGAACGCAAGTTCTTCTTCCTTCGCCTGTGCATCAATTTGATCGATCAGGTCTTGCAGGTCGTCCTCCTCCTCATCGGGTTCGTCGATCATTGTTTTTCCTTTGTCCACTACTAAGCATTTGTTGAATCTTGGGGAGGCCCGAACTAGACCCATCTTCTGCTTATTCTTCCTAGGTCGTGAGGTGCGTGGGGATTTAGGAACTTTAAGAACTTGAGAGGGCTCTTCTTGATTCAATTGCATTTCTTTAATGACTCATGATCAGGTTCTTTCCATACTGCTCATGGACTGCTCGATAGCCGTGTACTTGCTATTTTTTGTTAGTTCGAAGTGCCAAAAATCCAGTATCGACCACACGCTATGAGATCTAAAAAAATCTATTCCACCCGTTTGCAATTCAAGTTGGCAAATCTCTGTGTATCTCGTCCAAAACTTTTGCCTTAATGTCCCACCACCCGCTCCTGTCGAACATGATTTGATAAGCCTATCCAGGCCCATGTGGCTAACAGTTATCTTTTGACTTTTCCCCATGGTAGTGCTATCCTTAAGGCGTGGATGCGGACTTGGGAACTGCTTAGTTTGGTGACAATTACTTTTTCCGCGTGGGTTTTCTGCAGGCTAGTTTATAGTCTCACACCTTCTTTCAATTGCCTGAGGTGTTAAGACTGTAATTCCTACTGCGAGTTAGGTGTTCACACCTTTGGTGAGAGTTCGGCTCATTCCTACTAGCCCGGGCTGCGAGCACTTCTGAAGCATCTAGGTAATTAGTCTGGGGTTTACGCTCTTTCATGAGTGAGGGCACAACCATGGTAGCAATGTCGCAATGCATTCCAAGGCCACTCTTCTTCGCAATGCACTTTGCTTCTTCAGCCATAACCCATGTTTATTGGTGTTGGAGGATCCATGGCCACTCAATCTTTTCGAATATTCCTTCTGTCATCTATTGCAAGCCCAGTGTAGCTGTGGTATCTGAAACTTCCTTGAGCCTCTGCTAACTTTGGCACTAGTTTGTTGAGGGAGCTTCAAGCCACTACTTTCAAGCTAGGTACATGTCCACACCTCAGACATGGGTAACCTCACCTGGCGACGAATGCATACTTTCTTTCATGCTTCCAACCATGCGTGCACCTTCCTTCGACAATTGTTGCCTATCGTTCACATCTTCGAAGTGACCCCCTATCTGGGAGCAGCAGCTGTGCGAAATATTTTCATGAATTTATTCGGCAGTTCCTCTACCCCCACTATCACCGTCTGATTATAATTAAGCGTGGTTACTTTATGTAGTCGGTTCTGCCATCGTTCAACCTCTTCATCTGAGTCTGATGTGTAAGAACTATCGTGGTCCCATGAGATTTGACCATCCACTATCAGGTTGACCCTGTCCTAATCTTGCGCAGTAATTTGGTAGATAGATTCTAGCTCACTGTTGCTGTCTATGTCATGCACGGGCTCGGTATATTGCAGCCCTTCTGCTGGGTCCAACGGGACCACCATGTGGAGAGATTTCCTTTCGAAGATCATTTTGCATTTTTTGAGATTGATGACTCCATTCACGTCTGTCACCCAATCTATCCCTAACAGTGCAGGATATGGGTTACTATCATCCTCTATTTTGATAGCCTCAAAATCGGTTTGGGTGTTGGCTCCATCGATGTCTATTGTAACTCCGTGTAGGCACCCCATAGGTAGAATCTTTTGCTGGTTAGCCATCCTTAGTTGAATCAGCAACCATTACAGTGGAGGCCTGCCCATGTGTTCCCAAGTCTGCTTTGGTAAGACATTTGCATTGGACCCAAAATCTAAAATGACCTGATCAATCTCATAGTCCCCGATCTGGACTATTAGTCACATTTCCCGCCCAATGCGCAAAGCATGTTTTCCTAATTTTCGGATCATTCGTGGTTCATCTACTCCCGTACACCGAGTTATCAATTCCTGCAGCACCCTTACCGCTTTGGCATCCCTTAGTGAGTTCATGCATGTTACCAAGAAGGTAGTTAGCACAAATGTATCCTTCTATGATCCGAATTGATCCTTACTCCTTGATGTAGAAGCTTCCACTAAGCTCTTCTTGGCTTCCATAAAGGTTTCCTTCGCATGCTATAAATCAAAGTCTGGCTATTTTGGGGGGACCTTACGGACCCATGCATCCATCTCTGGCTAGTTCCCCTTATCTTCTCCAATGGTCGCACCACTCTAGAGCATCATATTTACGTTCGGTTCCTCTGCGCAGGGTTCAGCCTTCATCATCTGGACGTTACGAGTAGGTTTGGTCAGGAACACCCCATTTTCATGCATCTGAGAGATTAGCATGGGACAATCGATTGCTTCATGGTCAAATTGGTAGCAGTAAGGACAACAGGCTTTGGTCGGGTTCATGCAATCCCGCGCGTAATGCCCCGGCCCTCCACAATTGTATCAAATTAATTGCCCTCGTCCCCATCTAGGTCCCATGCCTCTGCGACCCCATCCGCGCCTTTGGTACCCTCCCCGTATGAATGGTATGGTGGAATCCTGTGTGCGTGCCTCTATTTGCATCCTATATATAGGTGTTCGATCCATCAACATTTGGTAACTACAGCAATTTCTTTCCTTGTGGCCCACTGTTCTGTAGAAGTTACAAAATAAGTGTTGATGAGGGGGTTGTCATAAGCTTGGCAATTGGTGACAATTGTCCATGGCATGCTTTCCTCCTACTTCATAGATTGTGCACCAGAGTGCAGGTTCTATGCTTGGACCAACCTGTATCACTAGTCGCAATGTTATGGGCCCCCCTCCTATTAGAGGGTTCACAAAGATTGGATAGTGGTCTTTGTCGTGGCTTGGCCCCTTGCATTTGATACACCATACTTCTTCTTGCATCTCTGTCCTAGGCACCTATCCTTGTTTTAAGCTTCACATCTCGAGACATAAGTTTTGTATTTGAGCTTGGATTTGCTGTACTCCCAACCCTGGGTCCTGTATTGGGGTTTCATGTAGTAGCATCACTGCCTCTAGTGCTTCGGCTTGGGTTGAGATCTTTCGCTACGACAAAGCCGATCTCAGATATGGTGTTAATGATGTGATAAACAAAGCACGGTGCTTCTCATCTGTCAGTGTCATGTTGGCCTAGCAGATGGTACCTTTCAACCTCTGATCTAAATCCCATGGGGTTTCACCAAGCATCATTACAATTTCCTTGAATCCAAAAATTGACTGTGCTTCTGACTTGGGTCGCCCAAATTCCTTATTTAGTGCCTCCTAGATCACTATCAATCCTTCATTGGGGTGATCACTTGAATATTTCATGTATTGGGTTCATGCACGGTCCTACAACTCACTAACTAGTGTAGCCTTCTTAATGTTATCGTCTGTGATTCCCTGAGCATCCCACCAATTTTATCACAAACCAGAACCTACTCGGTTCCTCATTTCCCATCCCCTTAAACGTTGGTAGCTAGACTGTGCTCGTCATCTTGACTTTCGGTGATGGGAGGGTTGAAGGTGGGATCGATATTGGGGTGGATGGGTTTGATGTCGGTGACGCAGGTGGTGGTATCAACGGGAAGCGTTCTATGATCAATCGGACTTCACTTCCTCGTGAGAACCTCATGAGCTCCTCCTCACTTTCTTGGGAAATGGACGCCAAAGAACTATTCTCTACTCCTCCGTTCCATAGTAACCTCTTCCACTCCGCATTACTCTAGACATCAATAAATGCACATAATCTATTTTTCACAAAACAACATCTTAATCCACATATTCAATGATTTGATATACCTACCTCGAGGTCCTTCAAGAAATTGCCTTTCTGCTTCGCTATAGCTCATGTTAGTATCTATCACAAACTCAATGATAAATCCTCCTATTAACCGATTTAGCCAATGTTCTACAACACACGTGATTTTATTTTCGGTGGCTTCTAGCCTCGCACTAGTTTTGGGGTCCACACAATAGGCTAGTCCAATCTTTCTAGCCAATCTTCCTCTGATATTCGCGGGTTTCTTTTTTCCTAAATTGTGAACTCGTGGAGTTTCAAATCCCACCACTCTTCAATTTCTCTCTTTGTAGGGTTCCAGTGTTCCCACATCAAACATCCCTTAGGCAGATCCTAGTCCCGGCAATAGAACCATTTGTTGGCTTATATGGGCCTAACCCAGGTTCAGAATAATTATTTAGCCAAGCAAATCCTGCAGCTACCGGCCCTTTCGGCAACATCCCGCGAAGCGTAGACTGAGGTCTCACCTGAGGTAGCAGGGGAGGGTGCTGGAACCAAGTTTTTGCACCCTTGGGATGTCTGGATGTGGTTTGGAGGTTTCGCGCTCCGTTCCGTAGCTTCGCACTGTGTTGTATTCGCATGGACCCTGAATACCAGGAGCAGTCTATAGATCTAATCTAGTGGATGAAGTATTGCAACTCAGATCTACTTTTAGGTGGTCTTTAAGAAAACATTTATCACTTTCATTTAGTTCGCGTATTAATATTAAAACCCGATTCACAAGTATTCACTAATCAATGCGCATAGAAAAAAATAGCCTTATTAACCATACAAAATGCAAAATTCACGATAACTCAGAGATTACAATTAATTCCCAGAATGAACTTAACTTTATTTCCACTTCACCCTAGTAAATCCAGATTTGCCCTACGCAATCAGCTGCAGGGGTCCGCACACACAGCTACAAACTCTTCCAGGCCTCTGCGCACACAGCTGCAGAGCCTCTATCTTCTACCCAAACCCCTGACTCAGACTTACAGATGCTTTCAGAATGCTCTTCTCAGACACCCATTACATAACACATCTCCAAAATCATACCAAAACCTAGCTACTCTACCCATAGATCCTTGCTCTATTTATGCCTTTCCATGGACTGTGATCCATGGGTGGGATGACTCATCTTACATTTTTTTACATTATTTTTGGACAGACTACCCTTTTGACTTTGAATTATTACAAATCGCACTCTGCGCAACTCGTGGAGTCTTTACCCTGCCTTTAATGAAAATTGTGGCCTCTGAGCCCCTTACCCCTTGCACTTCCACTACCCAACAAAAAGAGATCTACAACAAAGCATTGCCCTTCTAACAAACTGCAACACTAGAAATCCTATGGAAAAGGCAAATCTGTGTTTTTTTGTAATAGCAATAGGGTCTTAGCCTTAGTTCATGGTCCCAAAGGGAGGAAAGGAGGCCAAGGCTCTGTTGATGGAATTTTTGTATCTTTTTCCTATCACTATTCAACCTGCTACAACAGACTGAAATGGAAACGACCTTTTAAATCACCAAAAGAAACCTATTCTTAACTAAGAAAGAAATCTATCTAACAGCAACTAATTCATAAATTGAAACAAGGCATATAAATACAAACAAGAGGATCTTGGCTGCTTGGATTGGATCCTAACCCAAGAACTTCAACCCTCTAAGGTAACTCAATGCTATCTCAAACAAGATCTAATCTTCATTATCAAAATAATAATAGGATTACATGAAACTATCAACAAAAGTAAGCTTGAAGTTGAGCAGAGCAAAGTTGCAACAAGAATTTGAAAATTTGACTAACTTCCAACAACCTAATGAGGCCCTAGGCCTCTCTACTTATACAACTGAAGCTCCCAATAGCTCCTTAAAATCAAGGAGGCTTGGCTCCCAAAACTTGAGATAAACAGAAGTTATCCTCCACTTACTCGGCTACCTCTTTGGTGCATTGATGTGGTTGCTTGTGCTCCGAGCTGCATGATGGAGAATTTGAAGTGGGGAGTCATAAATGAGGGGGATACCCTCCTATAAATCCTCTCCCTTGTCTTCTTCGAATATTTGCTGCCAAATGTCCATTAAATCTTTGAATTTGTCTCCAAAATTGACCAAAAATATACATTAAACACATATTAGACTCCATGGCATAATGACCAACCCAACTCACTCTATTAGCATAAATATAATAAGAGAACATGCAATAAACTAATGAGAATGGTGGATTAAGCTAAGTTAGGAGGCAAAATGAGCCCATATAATTACCCATTTATGGGGCTTATCAAATGTGGCGAGTTCTGTTCATTTGTGGATATCCTTGAGGTTAGAAACAATGTGTTTGAGAATGGAGAAAACAATATTGTAGCATATATTTCATGCTAGCACTGTTGATTTGTTGTAGGTGGTGAGCGCTTTTATATGGAGAAAGTCAGACTACCTTGTTTTATTTGAATGTTTCCAAGACAATTTCATAATTATTTCTATGTGCTAAATTCAATTTAAATTTATAAATACTGATGAAGAGAGATAAAGTGAGTCGTTGATAGGTTAAGGAGTGACTCAAGGCCATGTAGAACTAATTGGGAAAGGAGTCGAGTCAGTTCAACTTCTTGGAATATGAAAAACAATTTTTTTTAGAGTGCTATGAAATCATTTTGTAGCACCTATAGGATTTTTACATTGCAATGAAATTATTTTGTACCACCTACAACAAAACGTATTCAAGGTTGCATGTTAGGTTTTTAAAAGCCTGGTTAGCTTACTCATTGCATCATTTGATAGGTGAATCCTATGTAGTTGGATGAGTATAGAAAAAGGGTTGGAATGTGAGAAGACTATATGATGGAGTATCTCATAGAAAATCCACATTCTCTTTTGATAGCATATGTAAAATGTTTCCTAAAATAAATTTGAAATGGAGGGAAAAATCATAGCTTTGGGTTGAGATGTCCTAGGGTATTGGCATTCAAGGTAACTCATCCTATCGTCATCACCAACGTAGCTCATCACAATTTGTTATCATAGCACAAAATTTTGCACCTTCCTAGTGTAATTCACCTCCTTACAGTTTCACATAATTCTTATTATGAGAAAATGTTTAATGTGCACTAAATCCATTTACATATGCAAAAAGCTACATAAGGACTGACCCCCAAGTCATTTTCACATTGTTTTATTGTCCCAAAATCCCCTTCCTCATTAGTGCATTGAACCATAGATCTATTTTTTAGATTTGTGGCACCATTAGGAGTGTAAGGATAATGCTTCATGCCAAGTAGGTCCTTGCGACCTCTTTGTCATTATTTTCTTTTACTTTTATTTTCATAACCTTTCAGCTCCTCAAACCTTCACCTTCTTGAGCACATATATATACCCATGGATATAAAGATTTATCCCCTTTCTCTGCATTCTTCCTTTCCCTCTAAACCCTCATCACTCTTATTGGACACCTAATCATCAATGGGTTAGTTTGGAAGTCGATTAGACAAAAGGAGTCCAAGAGACCTTGGGATGTTGAAACCAACAGTCAAACCATGTACTATAAATGTATACCACTTGTTAATAAAAATGTATTCTCATGTTTTATCTTTCAGATTATGTTGCTGCCATGTGTGTGTTTAACATGGTATTAGAGTAGGCATATTCCTGCCTTGCATAATTACTTTGAGCCATGTGTTTTATGGCCTTTATGTGCAGGTCATTTCTACCATCACTCATGCATTTCAAGAATAATTACTTAGCTAAATTATAGCTACAACCTCTGTGATTTCTCCAGCTCCATTTTTGGCTTCCCTCTGCTTTGTAACTCCCTATTCTGGCTATTTTCTGCCTTGCATACAGAGCGTTGCCCCTCTGCTCTTCTTTGACCGACTTTTTATAATTACCTGCATATAACGCTATGTTGCCCTGGCATATAATCCTGATGCATATATAATGCATATAATCCTCTATTTTATATAATGCGCTACCCTGATATGGTTTGCCTATTCTACCCATATTGCAGAAACTGACATCACTAATAGCTAGAGCGCAGGTTTCAAATTTAGGTTTCTGCATCATAACTCCACTACCATTATTCTCTGTCCTGCTCCTCAACTTCTGAAGAAAGATCATTTGGAATTCCAAGCATCTGATGGACTCTTTTGGGTGTTTCACAACTCTTAATTATCTCGGCAATGTTTTGACAAATCAGGCGTGAAAGACTCGAGATATCAAGAAAGTGGGTGGCTATTGCAATTTCAAAGAGGGTTTCGCAATTGATTTCTAGGAACTAGACATCCCATGGATCGATATCGTCTATGTCCTCCATGGGTCGTGGCATATAATCTATATGATATGTGTAGAAGCCATCTGTCTCACAATGCATAAGCAAGTGTTGTTTCTTGTGCTTCCTACTGCTTGTCTTCCTTTCCATATCTATAATTAATGAACTGAGCTAGCACGACAGTTTGGTTTAGAGTTTTAGTTGAGTACTTCATTTGGTTGCAGTGGTAAAAGGGGTGCATTCAAACTATGGTGGGTTTGCTTGCGTTGGTATCATATATATTTCTTGAATGCTGGTTCCATTGAATGCTGGTCCAGTTTAGCTCAGAACACTGGTATTCATTGCTTGGCGTTCCACTTATCATTCATTGCATCAAAATGGTTGAGATCATAATCAACTGTGGAAAATAGAAAGACGCAGATCCTTGAAGAACCTTTGCCACCCTCAAGCCTGGCATACTCTTCCGTTGGTGAATTTAATTTCAAGCTAAATATTTTTGAAGGTCATGGTAGAATGATATGGTATATATGACCAACAGTGATACATATTCAATGTATGGTATGCATTGAGTTCCCATAAAAAAAGGTGGTGTTGAAACGATGTTTGAAGACTCGCGCGCATGACTGTGTATTGGTGAAGAAGGTGCATTGAGCCATTCATGATAGAACGTTGAAGATATGTCGAGAATACAACTTGGTGATATATGCGAAGTTAGTTTTGGCACTATTCAAGTTATTTACATGTGAATTGATATACTGTGCATTGGTCATTTTGTTGTGGCTCCAAATACTGTGCGTTGGTTGTTTTGGTATGGTTCCATTAACCATGCATTGATTTCCCTTAAAGACAATGCTCCTGTGTTCATACATGCATTAAATTTTTGAATAGTCATAGTTCATACATGCGTTGAAATTTATTGTGCTGTAGATGGCATGTGTTGAATAGATTAAATAAAAGAGAGAGAAAATAAAGGAGGGAAAGTGGTTGTTTTCATAGCTATGGGGTCATAAAAGATTTAGGAATCAAATGAATATGTGCTAGGCTCTAGCCTCTAGGCCATGGCGGGTATGAGAAATCTGTTATATAATAGTCTCCATGAAACCATAATTTAATAAATTGTGATTGCGCAGAGCGGAATGGAGTGTGATCAATCCTGCCCTCCTGCCTGCTTGTCAATCATGTCATGTCTTGTGAGTAAAGAAAGAAGAGGGAATGCAGAGCAAGTGAAATTTGTGAATACCATCGGGCTATATTTGGTATTTATATTTTGAAGACTAAGTATCATATATGAATTAATTACTGGGAATATCCGTGTGTCTGAATAGTTCTTGAAGACCATGTATGGTGAATTCTTTGTGCATTGAATTTTTTATTGTGAAGAAAAGTCTAGTCGGTTGTATTGTCAGAACATAGTGCTGGTCATGAGTAAACTCTTATTTTTATGTAATGGATTGTAATTGGTGCTTTCTGGTTGCTCATTGATCATTTGTTGCACATTTATAAAGGATATTGTTGTGAACTGTGAGTGGGTATTACTTTTCTGCATTGAGTAGTAGTCATGATCAGTTTTTAAGGTGTAATTCTGACATTGAAAAAAAATGGCCAAAATCAATGAAATATTAGAGTTCATCAAAACTCTCATATTGTCTACTACTCATGAGACATTAAAATTCAACAAAGCTTCTCTCACAGACATTCAGGTTTGTCTACAAAGTGCACAAGAGAAAAATGATTTTTTGCAGCTCGAATCTCAGCTACATCAAGAAGAATTAAAACATAGGAGTCATTTCGAACCTGTTTTTGTTCAGAACAATGAAACAGACTCCCATAAATAGCAAGAAAATATTGTTGAAGTTCATTCAGATCCAGTGCCCAATAAAGTAGCAGTTGTACATGCGGATGTAGAAACTCAGTCTGCACTTCCCAAGCCCATTACCAGACCTTAGGAATAGCTTCTCCACAACAAGCACAAAACTGGTCTTGGATATTACAAGGATGTGTCCTTTCATATTCCAGACTACCCAAAGCCCACTTAGTTTCAGAGTGCTAGATTCCTTCATGACAATTCACCTCCAGCTATTCCAGATTCTGCCCCTCTTCCACAGCAACAACAACAACAACAGATTGTGAAATGCCAACACTATGACCAAGTTTGCCATTTGAAACATCAATGTTTTGATCTTCATCCATGTAAGCATTGTCATAAAACCACTCATTCTTCAAACAAATTCTTCAAAAACAAACGTCCTGCAAGAACAAAGATTCATCTTGGATGGATCGATTCTTGGCAATGGGCATCAACAACCAAGAAGATATTCCAATCACATGTAAGAACTTGTTCCAGGGTATTGAATAGTCTTGCAGTTGAGTTTTCTCCATCATCTCACCTTCTATCTGACAAGGGGGGAAGTGATGGTCATCTACAAGCTTTAAAGCCACATCAAGTGAGCCTAAGCCACAACCTGCAACACCAGTTTCAGAGTTGTAGCCAGAAACAAAGATGTTGTTGAACATGCCTTCAGTTGGTAATCTGGGACACTTCCTCTAGTAGAAGACTTCAGCTTCTTGCCAGTTTCGGAAGAATTCTAGGGACAAAATTGAGGACACCTCCTCTAGTATAAGACTCCAGCTTCTTGCCAATTTTGGAATAGTTCCAGGAATTGCATTAAGCATTCAACAATTTTTGGTCATCCTTAAACCATCACAGGTTGAGACTTCCCTTTTCAGGTTGAAGTTCTCCCTTTTATGTGGGGTGAGACCTCCCTTTCATGGTTGAAGGTTTCCCTCTTCAAAATAGTAGGAGCACATCCTCTAGCAAAAGACTTCAGCTTCTTTCCAGTTTTGGAAGAATTCTGGGAGCTGCACTAAGTGTTCCAGTGTTGGTGCTCATCCTTAAACCATCGCCCTTTATACGAACATTTTAGAGAGCACATTCAGCCTAGTGCTGCCATGCATCTTTTCACATTTTGTATTATAGCTCTCTTCTTGGACTCATACATAACCCTTTGGATTAAGGGGGGGAATGTTGGACACCTAATCATCAATGGGTTAGTGTGGCAGCCGAATAGACAAAAGGAGTCCAAGATACCTTGGGATGTGGAACCCAACGGTCAAACCATGTACTATAAATGTATACCAACTTTTAATAAAAATGTATTCTCATGTTTTATCTTTCATATTATGTTTCTTCCATGTGTGTGTTTAACAACTCTCACACTTTGTATCCTTTTCCTTTCCATATCTTCCCAATTCCATAACACCGTGAGCCTGTGCATCTTGTTGTGCTACGATGCACCCTTCCAACAACCCCTATAATATGATTCAAAGCCTGACCTATAGCCTCTCCATTCCCCTTGCACAGCGGTGCAATCTTTGTCTATATCCTACCCCGCTCTCAAACATAACAACATGGGTCTAACGCTTAGCTACTACAATCTGTAGCTCCACCACTAATATCCTTTCTTTTAATACATTAGTGCAGTCCCCTTTTCTAGTCTAACCCTCTTTGTTTTCCAATGATTCCATCTACTCATGTAGCTCTATTATCACCAATTTTGCTACAATCCCCACCTTAGTGCACTCATCTCTCCTTGTGTTGAGAGGAAATTCCCTTTTGTAGCCTATCCTTTTCATTGTGCAATGGCACTATACACAAGCCTAGTACTACAACTCTTGATTTCCCCACTGTAGAATATACATACAGTGCACTCTCTCTATGGCACATCCATTTTCTATAGTCTGCAAGCTTCCCTTGTGCAACAATACACTAACCTACCATGCATAGATCCTCCCCTTTGCGCAACGCACTAAAATTGTTTTTATTTTCTAACATTGTGTATCATCATGAACATGTTCGAAATGTTAGGTATAATAGATTTGGATTGTCTCATCATCCCCTGTTAGGTCCCTATACTATTAGTGTAACCCCTTATTGTTATTAGTTCAACCCACTTATTGTATTATTGTGCCCATGTAGTCCCGATATTGTTATTATTGTGCCCCATAGAAACCCACTATTGTTATTGTTGTGCCCTTACAATATTATTGTTATGTAGGCTCTGATTATATTGTGACCCCTTAGACTCCTATATATAGAAAGGAAGACTTGTCAGTTGTATCATCCAAGAATTATTCATTTGTGCAATGTAATTGAGGTTCCCCCCTTGAATAGGCTAATTTTGAAGTTATTTATCTATATCTTCTTCTATTTTGCGAGTTGGTTGCATAACATTTGGTATCATAGCTTTGGATTCCAGGGTTTTGCTACTTTAAACAAGTCATCGTGGAATTTTATCTATAACTCTTTTTATATGAAGCTCCAGAAGTGGAAGTTAAAACCCATTAGCACTGAAATCGTGATGAATTTCGTGTCCAAATTTCAGATCTTGTCTCTCTATATTTCCGGAGATATGATCTAGGGAAGTTAGAATTTTTGCAGGCTCCCGAATTCCATCTCAAATAGGTGACCTTTGGAAAATTGTCGTAACATTCTCTTTCAGAATAATATTCAAATTTCATAAAAATTTACAGAAAGAGTAAATACTGTAGTTTAGTGGGTACCATTTTTAGGGCCAAAGGCTGAAACAGTGACATGTGGCACTTCGTACAACCTAGCTCTAATGAACCAGTCTATAATTAGGTCATTGTGGGAGATTGGGAATAACACTTTCTTGGAGAATCTAATCTCAATGATACTTGTTGGGTTGGAAGTAGGACTCATAGGGCTACCACAAGATGAAATTTTTACCTTTCCGATCCGAAATTACAGAGATACAACAGATTCAATATCAAGCTCCTACAAAGAGAAATAAAAAGGTGTGTAGTCGTTTTAAAAATTTGCATAAGTTTTGTTGAAAAATAGTTTGAAGCGATTCAATGGGAATAGTGAATCATAATTATCATTAATTGATTCCCTGAAGAAAGAAAATGGAAACACCTAGTAAGCAACCCAAAATATCTACTATGACTCATGAAGAAGGGGAAGAAATGCAACATGATATATCAAAATTACGAGACCAAGTGCAACAAATTTCACTCTCACAAAAAGTAACAAAAGCTAAGATGGATGGTTTGAAGAATGGCATGGAAGCTAATATGGATGGTTTTAATAATCACATCAATGGTATAGAAGAAAAATTGAAAGGCGACATTGAATATTTGAATAAAGACATGGAAGGTTTGAAGGGAGGTTTGGCAAAGTTGCTACAAGAAATGCTTCCTAATGGTGAAAAGGTAGTAGAGGAAACTCATGATGAGAACAAAATACATGTTAATCATGATTTCATAGAATATAACATTGGATTGAAGACCCACCATATTTCAAAGATCGATATGAGGAAGTTTGATGGAAAGGATCTTGTAACATGGATACTATAGATGGAGCAATATTTTGATCTCCATAATGTGAAAAACACACAAGAGGTACGAATCACAAATTTATATTTAGAACCCTATCAGTTTGTATGGTATCGATGGTTTTCCTCTCGTAGACAAATTTTCACTTGATCAATTTTTACATAGCAAATGATAACACATTATGAGGATACAAAGAGAAACACCTTCTTTAGGAAATTGATAAATCTCAAACAAAAGGGTTCAATAGTGGAGCACATTGAGGACATCCAAAAATTGAATATAAGGGTAAATGATATTCCGTAGGAGCATAGGATTGATGCCTTCATAGGGAATCTAAAGGATAACATCCAACATGAGCTTTGTCTTTGGGAACTTAATTCATTGGAGAAGGCATTCAGGTTGGCAAGAAAAATTGAAAGAAAAATTATGGAAACAAGGAATCCTACCACTCACAACTATAAATATGGAAGCCACAACCTACAAGGTTGACACCACAAAAATTGGAAGAAAAAAGAGAAAAATGTCTCTATTACTGTTGTGATATAAAATACACTAAAGGTCATAACTGTAATGAGAAGAAACTAATTTACATAGATTTGGAAGAGGAGGAAGAAAAGGAAAAATAAATGTCAAATTAAGAGGATATACACCAGGAACAAACAAAAGAGAAAGAAGAAATGAATTCAACCATATCTTGTAATCCATTGACATGAATTACCACTCATCAAACTCTCAAGATAGAAGGACATATCAATAAGAAAAAGGTAATAGTGTTGATTAATTTGTGTAGTACCCATAATTTTATTTATTGTAATATAGCCAAGGAATTGAATTGCTTCATATATCCAACACCAGAGTGTGAAGGGATGGTTGCAAATGGAGGTACCCTAAATTTCTCTAGAAAGTGCCATAATATCAGGATAACCATGGGAGAGTATGTATTCAATAGTGCAATTCTTTCCATTCCAATGGGTGGTGTTGATGTTGTACTAGGAGTCCAATGGTTGCAATCTTTGTGTACGCAAGCTTTTAATTTTCAAGAAATTTTCTTGAATTTTTTTTGGGAAGGAAAGGAATTTGAATTAAGGGGTATCATAGGGAAACCAGGAAAGATAATCAGATTTAATGGCATGAAAAATTTTCTAAAGAAAGAACAACAAGGCATAATTTCACAAGTATATTCACTATAGGTTCAAACAGTGAAATCATCTATTTCTACAGATCTCCGAAATGTCTTCGACAATCATTCTAGCATTCAAGTAGTGGAATATCACATCAATCATGAACAAATATTTCTCCAACTCTTAAAGGATAACCTCACTTTGGAACATAATCAAATGAAACAATAGGCATATCAACATTGCAATGAAAGAAGTTTTGATGTAGGTGACTAGGTATTTTTATGGCTACAAGCATACAAACAAATGTCCCTCAAGGAAGCTAAGAACGATAAAAATTTATTGCCAAAGTACAATGTTCCTTACAAGGTGTTGCAAATTATTCGTACTATGGCATACACATTGGAGCTTCCTGCATATTTCTGAGTGCACCCAGTTCTCCATGTTTCATGCTTAAAGAAGGTTATAGTCAAAAAGATCCCAATTCAAACAATATTGCCAGAACTTGATGTGGAAGGAAAAATCATATTGGAACCTGAAGAAGTCATAGAAATGAGAACCTGAAAACTATGAAATTGATGAATTTCAGAGTATCCCATCAAGCGGAAGAACTTACCCACTGAAGATTCCACATGGTAGGATGAGAATCTTATATAGAAGCATCCATAACTACTCAAGCATTGAGGACACCACTTTTTTAAGGAGAGGGGCATGTTAGGTGCCTATACTACTAGTGTAACCCCTTATTGTTATTAGTGCAACCCCCTCATTGTATTGTTGTGCCCATGTAATCCACATATTGTTATTATTATGACCCATAGAAGCCCACTATTGTTATTGTTGTTCCCTTACAATATTATTGTTATGTAGGCTCTAATTATATTATGACCCTTTAGACTCCTATATATAGAAAGGAGGCCTTGTCATTTGTATCATCCAAGAATTATTTATTTGATTAATGTAAAGGAGGTTTCCCCCTTGAAGAGGCTAACTTTGAAGTCATTGATCTATCTCTTCTTCTGTTTCGCTAGTTGGTTGCATAACATCTCCTTGTCAACATGAGAGATGGAAAATAGGTTGTAAATGTGTCAAATAGGGGTTAGAAAATATTTTCTTGGTTTCATTACCTATATACATAGATACAACATGCTAAATTGATAAATCCATACCAATGACCCAATCTAGAATAGTTATTTTCTCACAAAGAGATTCCTAAAAAATGAGGAAGTTATTGAAGTGTAACAAAATGTGAAGAGTTCTTAGTTGCATAAATTATCATCATATCTTGATGTTCTCCCATGAGTAGATACCATTGAGCGAATAATAAAATTCATTAACACAAAAGACATGGTGATCCAAGAGAGTAATGGTATATCTATAGAGGTGTATTTATATCCTCAGATTGTTGAATATTTCAAACTACCTAAGTATGAGGTGGAACTTACTACAAGGTGGTTTGAATACTTTTCCTTAGTTATCAAGGATATCATGAAAACCTGGTGGCAAGACCCAAGAAAATTCTGACATAGAGTTGATGGGATATACAAGACCAAGTTGTTGAGAAAGGCATACCGCTTGGTAGTGGATATGTGTTGTTGGTTGTATGGAAATCCAAATGTAGAAACATTCAAAGAAAATTGGGTACCATTAAGGTGCACCTAATCTCAAGAGGGAAGCATATTCAATTAGGAACTAATTCTAGTAGCTTCCATCTAGACAAGGGTAATACAAGCTAAAATTCCACCTCCAAGAAAACAAATTATGCATGGCATCATACGTACTAGATGCCATATACTCAAGGTGCTAGTTTAAGGTATTAGGATGGAGATGGAATTTGGCTTCAGAAATGTTGTTAGTACAAATATTTTGTTGGAACTTATGGGAGATTGGTTATAGGGAAATGTACCACAAAATAACTAAGGTATTCATCTCACACTTATATCACATTTTCTTCTATATTAAATCACCCTTCATGTCAAAATGAGTAAAGGAAGCATTGCATGATATCATTTATTGGTTTACAATGATAAATACTACCTAGATCGGAGTATTCAGATCTTTGAAGCTTCTACACCAACTTCATCTATTCATCTCAAATAAAGTAATCCTACAAGAAATATTGTATTAGGTAACAACAGGGCTAGGAGGTATGACAATATGTCCAAAGGAGGAACCATGTCCAACTTTCCATATTTATGTATGCACATATTGCATTAGAATTTATAAATAATAAATAGTGAAGGCCAATGATTTAGAATGCTTTAGGTTTGGCAAGTTTATATTTCACGAGTATGATTCTATAGGTATCATTGCAACTCACTACAAGAAACTAAATTTCAAATGGCCATACGCACCTAACGTTAATGAAGAAGAAGAAAAGATCAAGAAGTTTTACGATGTTGCATCGGATGTGGATGCCTAGAATAAGAGATTTGGTAGTTCTTATCCAACAAAGTCTGTCGAACCTACAAATGTGAAATCATCAAAAGAATGAGAGACAGATAATGAGGTATCGAAGAAGGAGAGATAGAAAATGTTGAAAGTAGAAATAAGAAGCCAAGGAGGAGAAAAAAAAGAAGAAACAAGAAAAGGAAAAGAGGAAACAAGAAGAGGAGAAAAATAAGGAGTGGGAAGAAAGAAGAAAACAAGCAGAGGAAAATCACAAGAAACAAGAATACAAAATGAAGACGCGGGAGGAAGGAAGGAGAAGGCAAGAAGGAGAAACAATAAAATAAGATGCAAAAAGATTGGAAAAATAGGTAGTTGACAAATAGGCATAAGAGGAAATCAAACAAAAGGACCATGTGGAAAAGGAAGCTCAATTCATATTAAATAGCATGGATGTTGATCCCGCTACCCTAAATTTTGTGCTACTCACTAGGAAACACCTACCACTTGGAGAGATGGAAATATATACCAATGAAAAAAATCGAGTTCTAGATCTTGCATGTTTCAAGTTTAATCATGGCTTGAGCATAACTATTCAAGAAAGGCACATGTGCTTAGCCAGAGAACTGGGAAAGAAAATCTCGGTGACTAATGAACAAGATATAATGTTCGATACTATGAAAGATCCTCTAGATATTTATTTAGCAAGATTAGCCTTCTTCACCACTATGGAAAGAAATATCGAGCATATGCTAAATAAGGTCAAAAAGTAGAGAATAACCTGACCAATTCACAATAGGAGAATGAGAGGCTTCATAAAGAAAATTTAACTTTATCAGCCTCAAGTTCCCATGAAGATGATTTTTGAGTAACAACATTGGAGGAAAACAAATTGCTTGAAGATATCATCAAGAGAATCTACAAAGAGGATCGTGCTTTAGAAGGTAACCTCTTCACTGAGGCCATTCAAAATTCACTTAAGGGAAAGGCCATGTTGTTAAAGGAAGCTTCAATTTCCATGGACATAATGTACGAGTGGGACACAAAGTACTCTAATGCACCAATTGATTTACCAAGAAAGGATTGAATGACCAAGGAAAGGGCTAAGGTAGAAATTAGGTTGATCATCCAAGCCCAAGAGAAACTCGCGAGATGTATCTAGGAGACTAATGAATTATTAACAAAGTCATAACATGATAGAAGTTCTTATAAGGTCTCGCAAAATTGTCCCCATTGGAGCATGTGGAGAAGTAAGGCCAGAGAAGGAAAACAACTAAGAAATTCAAGAAATGATATATGCATGTAGGCTATCTATTACTCAAAAGTATCTCAAGCCCACCATGGAAGTTATTGTGGAACACATGGTGGAACGAACAAAGTTGCATACAATGTTCACCACATTATTCCACCGAGTACAATTAGATATGAAAACAATAGTGCCTAGTTCTTTTGAATGTGAAATTGCCTATGAGAACCTTATATCATGCAAAGTATTATCCATATTGGTTGATTACAAAGCATGGCATACTTGCTTGACTCAATAATTGCAAGTTCAAGCCTTACCTTTGGCTATTTTTGGAATAAGTGCCTTGAAATATGCTTTTTTCATTATTTTTATTTTTCATGTAATTATGTAAATAAAGTAGAATTAGAATTTAGTTCAAAATATAAATTATATGTAAGATAAGTTGAAAAGTAATGAGGGTATTCAAAAAATAATGGGAAGTAAAAAGGTCACCTAACTTTGTATAAATATACCCTCATGGCTAGTAAGAAGGGATTTTTAGTTTTGGATTCCTTAGAGCACTTCAAAATGGAAAGCTTGTACATTACGTTTGAAGATCAAGTGACAATTTTGCATCCTTACTATTGGGTCTGTTGGATAGATTAATTGTGCATGGTATATTTCAAAACCAATATTGAGAAGTTATTTTCAGATGATGCAAGAATTTATTTCATGTGCTGTTGAGCATTCTAAGACTATTCTTGTGGTTGTTTCATGGTATGTGATTGTTGTTCATGTGTTTAAAGTTAATGAACTATTTTGTTAATTGGAAAGTTATATCTCACTTGGAATTGTTTGTTGGTTTATGTATGCTTTCACATCAATTACTAAGTATGAACTAATTTAAAATTGGTAACTAGTCTATTTATTTATTCATGCATCTTAACTAAAGTTTTCTATCACTATTTATTTGAGATTAATGTCCAATTTCTAATTTGTTGTAATATTATTTATATCTCTTGCTTAACGTATTTCCATAAACTATTCTAACTTGCATCTCATCAGATGTGTTATTGATATTTCATTTCTTCTTGCTCACTTTGTCCTAAATCTAATTCTCAATTAAACATGATATTGTAGTTGGACCAACATTCTAAATAGGATTCCTATCTCAAATTGCGTGAGGTTTAGTTGGAGATTCATACCATGGATATCCCCTAACCATTGGTGGTGAATATAGCCTTGTCAACAATTCTTGGCACTAGAAGGAGGGTCGCCATTGCATGTCTAGTAGGTTCCCCAACCCTTATCATTTAGAAACATTTGGTAAAGATAGAAATCAACTTATTTCCCATCAATAAAACCTAGAACCATTTGAATATCCTAGTCTTTGATATTTACCTCCTCCCACGAGTCCTAAGAAATTATATGAAATCACACAAGAAGGTCTAATATCTCTCAGACCTTATACTTGGGCTTACACAAAATGACTTGGTACTCTACCTATTTCAAGTCTTTTACCTCACAGACATGTCTTAAGGAGACCAAAAAATTATCATGGTTTATTAGTCGACTATGTTGAAGACTTAGTTGACGCTTCTCTAGCTGATCTAGTAGAGTCTATAGAAAGGCCTCAATTATTTGGTCCCTCCAACGAGGAAGATAAAGAACCACTAGGTGGTGAAAACCATGAGTGTGACAAAGAGCATAATCATTCATATAGTGACACTACAAGAAAAACATCATTGGTGAGGGTCATGCCTATGACGGACCTTTAAGGTCCATCAAAAATGTCGCATATGGTGACGGTCCTTTAAAAAACATTGTTGTAAGTGCATATAGTGATGGTCCTTTAAGGTTTGTCACCAAATCCATTTTCAAACACACTTTTGGTGAGGGTTGTTAAAGGCCCGTCACTAATTATTTCTTTGGTGACACTTCTAGTGACAATTTTTTCTTGACCCTCACCAATGCTCTTTTTGGTTACTTTTGGTGACGACCAAAAAATGTTCATCATCATTGATCATTCCAATGAGTTTTTGATGATGCTATGTGAATGTTACTATATTTTTTTGTTAAAATATAAGGATTTAATACCATTGTTGTGGAGTCTTTTTCATTATGTGTCCAAGGCCATAGTGGTTACAGTCAATCAATTTGTTAAGAAGTAATTAGAATGTATCATTTCCATTAAGTAACGAGAATATAGTTTTCTTATGATTCAACACATGATTCATCTTTATTAGGTTTATTATCTAACAAATTCCCTTTATATAAGCTTCCACTAGTGTGTGTAGGAACTATATTATTTAATACACGATCAAGCTCTGACAATTCTATTAATGAGAGAGACCTATCACACCTCATCACTCTTGGCACACCTTAACATGCTTTGGCACACATTAAAATTCCTTTGCACCTCACATGTCGTGGAACATCTTTGTACCTAGAACATCTTTCCATGACTAGGACACCCAACCACATGTTGGCAGGCCCTAGCATAGCATAGCACTCTCCTAGCATGTGTTGGTATGCCTTGTAGTTGGCATGCCATCTATCACTCAATGACACTCGCTGGCACACCCTCATATTCATTCACTTCCATGCATTTTGACATATTTCTCCCTTGTGTTTCCCTGGTACTCCCTAACACCCCTCAAAATGCATTAGCACTCTCTGGTACACCTTAGCACTCTTCGACATATCCTACCACTTCATAACATGTGTATCACTCCCTAACTCACATTGACACTTGGCATGTGTTGGCTCTTGGAAAGTCTTAGCATGTCTAACATTCATAGAGATTCCTTGGTATGCTTTGGCATGGTTTAATATTAAACTTATTTGATATCAATTATTGGAAAGTAGATGAGAAGTAACATAGGAAGATTTATCACTTAGAATGCACTAACACTTGGCACTTGTCACCTATTGGAACCTAGTGTTGGTGTGCCTAGCATTCCCCTCTTGGAAAAGGTAAATTGATGACTTATTAATCGTATTATGTGTTCAATTCCTTATAGTTTAACTTCTTTCTCCTTTTGTTTCCTTGAAAATACCTGAGACATATTGTCACACGCTTGCACATCTTGGCATGCCTTAGCACTTGGCACATCATAGCATATTTGACATGCCTTTGTACTATCTGGAATATGTTTACTTTCCCTAGCATGCCTTGGCACTCATGCCCTCAAACTAGCCTTACAGTTTTTCATGACTTGGGAACCCAATCAAGTCCTTAGCTAATGTAGTTCATGTGACATTGGCCTACTTCAACTGCAACAACTTGACCAAATGCACCTACTACAAGTAGATTGCGCCTTGTTCAGCTGATAAATGCCTATAACTCATCTTAGGCCACTCATGTCTAAGCTCAACGTGTCCCACTTAAGAACTATTGATTTGGGGTAGCATCAGATGTGCTCTAGCCATGAAAATTGGTGGAGAGGCTAAAGCACATGAGATCTCCAATACCTAGAAATGGTTTGGGTAGATTCTAAACAATTTGGGAGATATTAAAATAATTAATATTTTTAATGGAGTCCTTAAGTCCAAACTTGGGGAAAATATAATATTAATGTGAATTAATATAAAACTATGTTAGAATGGTCCAAAAGTCATGGATCAAGTGAGAGTTAATCTTAGTTTTTGATTAGGGACTTAATCTTGATCGTTGATTTCTAAACGATAAAAGTATAAGAGGAGGCTTGACGGTCACTTGGAGCACATACTGAGAGAGACCAGTTAGTTCAATTTCTGGAGCGCGGTTGGCTGAGAAATTCGAACTAGTAGTGTTGTGAGCAGTCAGGAGGCACTAAGTACAGAATAGAGAGAAGGTATCAGCCACTGGAGACCAGCATTGGGGCAAGAGAGACAGACGCAGGGAATTTCAAGCAGATGCAGAGGCAGCAAGAGACTGCGCAGTCACTAGAGGGCCTGCGTGGGTGACACAGAGAGGCCCAGGGCTGATGCAGATGTCTGGGAGCCACTTAGAGGTCAGCCAAGTTGACACTGGGACTAGGAGAAGTGTTGGAGAATATTTCTCTCTGTGGGTAAGCCAGTTTGGCACCCTATTATAATGAAGAATTGTCGAATAATAAAATCCTCCCTTGTTGCACAGGTTTTCTCAGATTCGGTTTTTCTGGGGATTATTGTCCAAAAGATCTGTGTTAATGTGTTGATTCTTGTACATGTGTTTGTTTTTTTATTACAGTGTGATATCTACTGCAAAATATATTTTAATGTTTACTGAAGGAATTTCATAAATAACTTATTGAAGAATAAGTAGGAAGTAAATCAGATGTTGCAATGATATAATTTTCACATGGTATCAGAGCGAGTAATTAGAGAAAGGAAGGGAAAATTAGTTATGGTTCAAGACCACGATGCAGAAGCATCCACGTCAAGGGACTCGCACATATTTTCAGAAGATTCCACAAGAGAAAGAGACTTCGATTTCTCTATGTTTACTTCCAGGCTGGAAGAAGAAGTGGCTTGTATGACCAGTTCTACATCATCATAAGTGTGGTATATAGACAGTGGAGCCTTATGGCATATGACGGGAATCAAGGAATGTTTCTCAAAATATTGAGAAGAGAAGATGAAATTTTAGATCACCATGGAGAATAAGGCAAAGTGTACTGCAGTAGGTAAGGGTACCATAGTTTTTCAAACAGAATCAGGAGAACGGTTCCATGCTACATATGTGTTTCATGTACTAGGATTAGGGATGAACTTAATTTCCATGTCACAAATTCAAGGCAAGGGCTATGATGTCTACTTCATTAAGGAGAAGGTATACGTCAAACACCCGAGATAGAAAAAGAAAGTGCAGATCGGGATCAAAAGTAACAGGTTGTATAGATTGCAAATAGAATCACCAATGGCACTAATAGGTAGTCATGGAGACAAGGACTTGAATGAACTATGGCATAGAGGAATGGGTCATTTTCACCATGGAGCTCTAAGAATTCTTAGGAGCACTGTAACAAGATCTTTGGATTTGAGTACAGAACAATATGATGTATGCAGAGGATGCGCTCTAGGAAAGTATGCCATGGTAGCACTTCCTAAGAGCAAACATAGGGCCAAGAGTGTACTAGGATTGAAACACTTAGATATCTGCATACCTATGTCCATCAAATCTCTCAGTGGTGCCGAGTATTTCCTTAACTTCATTGATAACCACTCAAGGAAAACTTGGATTTATTTTCTGAAAAGAAAGGATGAGGTTTTATGTTGATTCAAAGAGTTCAAGGCTCTGGTGGAGAATCTGACTAAGAAGAAAATAAAAGTTTTGTGCTCAAATAATGGTGGATAATATGTCGATAAGGACTTCACTAATTTTTGTGCTAAGGAGGGCATTAGAAGAGAGTGGACAACTTCCCACAACCTGGAGCAAAATGGAGTAATAGAAAGAAATAACATGACTATCGTAGAATTAGCTAAGGTCATGATGTATGATCAAGATATGCCGAAATTCCTGTGGGAGGAAGCATGCAACACAGCAGTCTATGTTCAAAACAAGACTCCTCATCGAGCATTGGGCAAGATTACTCCAGAGAAATTTTTCACAAGGAAGACACCTGTAGTCATTCATTTTAGGATATTTGGGAGTTTAGCATATTGCCACATACCAGAGGAAAAGAGGAAGAAGATGGATCAAACTACGAAAAAGGGATATCTGGTGGGATATAGTGAGAATGATAAGGCATATAGAATATACCTTCCAGGGAGCAGGAAGGTAGTAGTTTGATGAGATGTAAAGTTCATGGAGGACAGGGCTTTCAAAAAATCTCTTGAGATGCCTTCCAAGGAGTAATCAAAAGAGGAGCCGCTAGTTAGGCCTCTTCAACCAACGAAAGTAAAAAATTATTCCTTGGGTCAAGAAGATTCTCAGGATGAGGAGGAGGAGCTAACAGAAGCACCTGATGACAGAGGGAGAACTAGCAAGGAACTTCATCAGATTCTACAAGATGAAGAGGACTTCATCAGTGTAGTGAGAAACAATAAGAGGGAGCAAAAATTGCTAGGTAGATATCAGGCATTAGTAGCTTAGGATGGGGAGCTTTCTAGTTTCAAGAAAGAAACTCAACATTAGGTTTTTCTAGATGCGAAAGTATAGGAGTAAAAGTCCATAATGGTGAACAATGTCAGGGAGGTAGTGCCAAGGCCTCAAGATAGATCAGTGGTAGGTTCGAGATGGATCTACAAGATCAAATACGTTGTGGACGACAGTGTTGAGAAATACAAGGCCAGGTTTGTGGCTAAGGGTTATGCTCAAAAGGAAGGAATTGACTATGAGAAGACCTTCACCCCAGTAGCTAGGTATATGTCTTTTAGGACCATGATATCTCTTGCAGATCAGATGGGATGGGATATTCATCAGATGGATGTTAAAACGGATTTTCTGAATGGGTTAATAGAAGAAGAGGTATACATTGAACAACTAGAGGGCTTTGAGACACATGAGAAGAAGTCTCATGTATGCAGGTTGAAGAAAGCCTTGTATGGGATGAAATAGGCACCTAGAGCATGGTATGGTCGAATCGATGGATACTTGAAAAAGATGGGATTTGTCAGGAGTGATGCAAATCCAAATCTATAGTATCTAGTTGTAGAGAATGAGTCGCTAATCTTGGTATTGTATGTGGATGATCCATTTTTGATAGGATCATTCAGGCTCATCAGGGTCTGCAAGAAGAATCTAGCCACAAAATTCGACATGACGGATTTGGGATGAATGCGTTATTTCCTAGGGTTGGAAGTTTGGAAGGAAAAAGGAGAGATCTTCCTTGGGCAAGGGAGATATGCTACAAAAATCCTAAAGAGATTCAGGATGGAGGACTGTAGACCCATGGCTACTCCAATGATCACCAACTGGAATAAGATTAATGCATCAGAAGACAAGGATGTTGATCCCACCTTATACAAGCAACTCATAGGATCCGTGATGTATTTGGTCAATACCATGCCAGACATTTTATATCCTATCGACACCCTTAGCAAGTCCATTGTGGAACCAAAGAGGGTGCATTGGGCAGCAGCCAAACATGTTCTCAGGTATTTACAGTGAATAGTTGATTATGGATTGTTGTGCACCAGAAGTAAGGATATTAGATTGAGTGGATTTACTGATGCAGATTGGGCAGGAAGTTCAGTGGGTCAGAAAAGTACCTCTAGGTACTGCTTCAACATTGGATCAGGAATGACCTCCTGGTGCAGTAGGAAACAAAAGCCCATGGCTTTGAGCTCATCTAAGGTAGAATATATGGCAACAAACATAACTTCGTGTGAGGCCATATGGCTTAGAAAACTGCTGGTGAACCTATTCAGAAGGAATATGGAGGTGACCAAGATCATGTGTGATAATCATAGTGTCATCAAGCTCCCTGAGAATCCAGTGTTTCATGATAGGTCGAAACATATTGATATTGAGTGTCACTTTGTCAAGGACTATGTCCAACGAGGAGCTGTATAGTTGAGTTACACTCCTACAAGAGAACAAGTGGCAGACATCCTCACCAAGGCGCTTGGATTGACAAAGTTTGACTACTTCAGGGAAAATATGGGGATGGTAAAGAACCCATTTGAGTAGTATAAATGGGAGTGATAACATCACGAATGCAGAGGGAGTTGCAATGTGGATGCAATGTTGGGAGAAAGAACTAGCAACGACATGGATACAGAGGTAGTTGTCGTACAGATGTAGCAGTGGTAGTAGAAAAGCCATGGGAAATAGTTTAGAGGATGTTTGGCAGGAAGGCTTAGCATCAACACAAGGACTGATTCCAGATGATCAAGGTGATACTCAGTGAAGATTATTTCTAGAGCACAGTCCTTCATAAGAGGGATTGTTTATTTAAGGTAGCATTGGATGTGCTCTAGCCATGAAAATTGGTGGAGAGGCTAAAGCACATGATATCTTCAATACCCAGAAATGGTTTGGGAAGATTCTAAAGTATAAGAGGAGGCTTGAGGGTCACTTGGAGGACACACTAAGGGAGACCAGTCAATTCAATTTCTAGAGCGGGTTTAGCTGAGAAATTCAAACTAATGATCTGGTGAGCAGTCAAGAGAAAGGAAGTACGGAACAAAGAGAAAGGATCAACCACTAAAGACCAGCGTTGAGGTAGGAGAGGTAGATGCAGGGCATTTTAGGTAGACGCAGAAGCAGCAGGAGACTGTGTAGTCCCTAGAGGGCCTGTTTGGATGACATAGAGAGGCCCAGGGCTGACGCAATTAAGAAAGGAATGACGCAGAGTGTTTGGGAACCACATAGAGGTCAGCCAAGATGATTCTAGGACTAGGAGAAGTGCTGGAGAATCTTTCTCTATGTGGGTAAGCCAGTTTGGCACCCCATTGTACTGAAGAATTGCTGAATAATAAAATCCTCCCTTGCTGCACCGGTTTTCCCACATTCGGTTTTTCCAGGGACTATTGTCCAAAATATCTTTGTCAATGTGTTGATTCTTGTACATGTGTTTGTTTCTGTATTACAGTGTGATATCTTCAGTATAATTTATTTAATGTTTATTGAAGCAATTTCATAAATAACTTATTGAAGAATAAGTAGGAAAAGTAAATCAGATGTTGCAGTGATAGAATTTTCACAAGAACTTACCAAGACAAGGATCACATCTAGCCATGGCCATAAAACAACTAAGAAACATAGATTGCATGGGAAATGTTTCACATGTATGTCTAGTTCATATAAACAGTACAGAATTAGGTGAGAGTTTGCAAGAACCACAAGATGCACAAGACACACAAGATATAAGTTGGTACAAGCTGAGTGCCCTAAAACTTATAGACAACAATGTACAATATGAAATTTTCTAAAATAGTTTAAAACATGAGCATTCAAGCAAAGTGTTCCACATATCATATACAAATAATAGCTAAAGGAAAAATAGTGTTGTGCCCAGCATAAAGTCTTCCTTTATCAAAATTGCTTTTTTGAACCCCTCATCGCAACCGTATGCTTGCCTCCTACAAATCTTATTATGAACTTCTCCTAACACACCTCATCCTTGGCACACTTGAATTCACTAACACTCCCTAACACACACTCTTATTTTTTTATTTCTATACATTTTGACCTAGTTCTCCCTTGTGATTCCTCGGCACTCCCTAACACTCCTTAGCATTCATTGACATTGTTCGACATGTGTTAGCATGCCTTTTCATTCCTTGAAATGCCCTGACCCTCCATAGATATCATTCCCTCACAACTACCCTTACTTAATTTGCAAATCAAGAACCCAACGAAGTCTTTGCTTGACTACAAGAGCTTGACCGTGCTACAGTTATTACAACTAGAATATGTTGTTGAATTTTGTAGGTTGGGAGGTACTCCACAAGCCTAGTGAGATGGATTTGTGTGAGTTTAGTCACAAAAGAATTTTTGGGAAGAGAACCCAAGCAAAGGGTTTTTGGACCCAAGATGGGGTTTAAAGTGTAAAAGAAAATTAAAAAAGAAATTAATATTTCCTAAGGTCTAAGTGGATAAAACCCGTAGGTTCTAGAGTGATCCTAAGAGGCCTAGCTAGGAAAATCTATTTAAGGAGGCCTTAGTATGAAGGAAATAAAATCAAGTGAGAAGCAACTCATTTGATCAAGGAGGCCAAGAGAGATGTAGTCCTAAAGTAGGCAAAGTTAGAGGGTTGCGCAAGGGTTGCTAAAGAGAGGCCATGATCATCCACCAAGAGAAATATCATCATGTGAGGGTTCACAAGAATTTTTCACACCTTAAAGGGTTCAAGCTATGAAGTAGGAAGGCATATTGTTGGTTCTCTTCTGCTAGATCGATCTCAATAGAGGAGGCTCATGAGAATTTGGTCATGTGATTTCTATGGTGTTTCTGTGTGAAGCGCATATCAAATTCTAAAATATCATAAAGGGTTGAGACCCAGTATTGTGGTTGTTAGTAGACCACAAGGTTTGTGATAAATACCAACACAAAATGAGGAGGGAATGCACTAGAATCTAGGGCCATAATAGAAGTAGTTGCATGTGTAATATTGACTAAGGTAACCATAGTTAGAGGGACGTAGAGATTTGAAGTTTAGGTCAAGATTTAGTGAAAGAAATGCCCATAATCTATGGATCCATATGCATTAAGTCGAGTCCCTTATAGAGGCAAGAGTTGTTGTTTTTCTATGTGTGGATAGGGTTTGTTCTAAAGAAATTAGAACATAAGTATAATGCCATAGTTAAGGAGGTTTCCTAACATTTTCATTCCATAAGGTATGCCCTTAAGACTGTGATAAATATGTGTAGAAGAAGAGGGGTCATGACCCTTAGAGTGAGGTTTATCTCTGCAATATAGACCATAGATCTGGAAGATGGTTTGCAAAAGTATGTGTGGATATAGAAGATACAAAGGAGGGTGGAACCTAAGTAGAATATTGAGCAAAAGAAATGTGCCATATGAGGAATGGATTGATATGAAGAGGAGTTGATTTTTGTGGACTGTCCATAGATTTTTGGATAGATATTTGAAGCAACCTATAGATAGTTAGTCAATGGACTATTAGTGGATGATTTGTGACCCTAGTTCAATCATCTAAAAATTGTTAGAAGGATGATAAGAGGGATATCTCAAATGTGTTAATAGATTAGACAAAAAATAAATTGGTACACAAGAATAGTGAATTTGAGTGGACTCAAATCACTATTATGTGGAAGATTTGAAGAGACATAGATAAGGGCAGTGTTGTGGGCCCTAGATCACTAAACGAATTGACTATGGTTGGGAAAATTGATGGTAGTACAAGTACAGTTGGAGGGATTTTAGCTGACTGTCAAAGAAGAGCCCTAAGTCCTATACTTGTGAAGGACAACAAGACTCGTATAAGGGTAGGTGTATTGGGCGTAAGGACGTGCAAATTTTGAAGGACTAAAGTAGTCATCAAGTGGGCTAGCCAGCTAGCCCTAGTTCACAATATTGTAGAGGATTGAGTTAGTGAGAAGAAGGGTAGCCACCATAGCCCTAGACTTTTCATCTTGGAGAAGCAGTATGGAAAAAGTGGTAAAACCAAAGAGTTGTTCACAAACAGATTTGTGAGTGGTTGATCGAAGAGCCTAAGTGTTGTAGACCTCGAAGAAAAAAGGAGATAGCTAAAGGGAAAAAAAATTGAGCTGATTTTAGTAACCTAAAGGAGTTAAGTTCATTGATATAAGAAAATTGAGGAGTTGCAGAATGGGAGGCAATATGACCTGCTAGATGTGTTTGGGACACATGGAATGAAGGGGTTGCGCGTGGCCACCATTAGCAAGTAGGTCAAGTGTTGTCTTGTTTAAGGTAGATTGGTTGTGAAAGTACTAACACCAAGCCCTAGTTGTATTCCTTGTATCAATGTGATTGTAAAGGGACATGGTCCCTGGTACGAGAGCTCTAGCCTTTTCTATTAAAGTTTGTAATGTGACAAAGAAAGGTTTGAAATGTTAAAAATTTGCATGTACACTAGTTGATTTGTTGATGTGCATAGATTTCTTTGTGCAAAGTATATGTGTTGTGGCAATTGAGAGTGTTTGCATCAAATATTCTAAGATCAAACCCATATTCTCATGTGTCATGGAAATTCATCATATGCCTTGTTCACCTAAGAACTACCCGTAGCTCATCTTAGGCTACTCATGTCCAATCTTAACTCATCCCACTTAACAAGTTACCAATCCAAGGCTTATCACATCCAACCATGGTAATAAAACAACTAAGCAGCAAAGTTTACAACTTAACATGCCATAACACCTTGCATGTCTTAGACTTCGTTGGAACTATGTGGCATATACTAGCATCCCCTACATTCCTTAGCATGCTTTGACATTCCCTAGCACATCCTAGCACTCTAACATGCCTTGTTAGTTTAGCATACCTTGGCATTGCCTAGCATATAACCTTGCCACTCCCTCTTTAACACACCTAGAAATCATTGACACTCCCTGTCACACATCCTTATTCATTCATTTTCATGCATTTTGACCTAGTTCTTCCTTGTGTTTCCCATACACTCTCTAACACTCCCTAGAATTCACTGGCACACCCTGGCACCTGACACATCTTGGCATGTTGCCCTAGAACTCTAACATTCCTTGGCACTACCTAGCATGCCTTGTAACTCTCTCATTATCACACCTACAACTCACTGACACTCCCAATCACAAACTCTTATTCATTCATTTCCATGCATTTTGACCTAGTTCTCCCTTGTGTTTCCCTAACACTCCTTGGCACTTGTTGGTATGCCCTAGCACCTAGGACATCTTGGTCTGTCACCCTGACCTCTAGCATGCCTTAACACTTCCTAACATACATTTTCACTCACTCCTTAGCACATCAATAACACACTAACACTTCCAATCACAAACTCTTATTTGTTCATTTCCAGGCATTTTGATGTAATGCTCCCTTGTGTTTACATGGCACTCCCAACTAACACTTCCTTGCATGTGGTTGCACATCTTAGTTGCATGCCACCTTAGAACTTCCAAACATGACTTTTCACTCCTCCTAAACAAACTTGGAACTCGCTAAAAATCCCTGTCACACACTCTTACTCATTCATTTCCATGCATTATGACCTAGTGCTCCATTGTGTTTCCCTAGCACTCCCTAACACGCATTGGCATGCATTGGCACACCTTGGCACTTGGCACATCTTGGCATGATTTCCCATCACTCTATCATGCCTTGGAAGTTACTAGCATACCTTGTCACTCCCTCCTTAGCACACATAGAACCTACTAAAACTCCCTATCACACACTCTTATTCATTCATTTCCATGAAATTGAAACTAGTCCTTTCTTGTGTTTCCCTACCACACCCTAGCATGTGTTAGCACCACACCTTAACACCTAGCAAATCTTGGCATACCTTAGTACTTGGCATGTAATTTCTTGCCTAACATGCCTTGGAACTGTATAGCATGTGTTAGTGCTTCCTGGCATTCCCTACACACCATGGCACTCCCTAGTTGTCATGCCCTCATAGATAGCCTTACATTTTTTATGAGTTGGGAACCTAACCCAGTCTCCCTTTATCTAAAACTATTTTTTCCATTCCCTTTTCGTAATCGTAGGCTTACATCCTACAACCCTATTCTGAAATTTTCCTAACACCCTTCGTCCTTGGGATACCTAGAATTCACTGACACTCCCAAGCAGACACTCTTATACATTCATTTCCATGCATTGTGACCTAGTTATCCCTTGTGATTCCCTGACACTCCCCAACAATCCTTTGCATGCATTGATACTTCCTGACATGTTTTACCACACCTTTTCATTCCTTGGCACACCTTGATACTCCTTACCTATCACGCCCTCTTAATTATCCTTATATTTTTTAGACTTGGGAACCCAACCAAGTCCTACCTCAACTACAACAACTTGACCAAGTTATAGCTACTGCACCACTATGCCTTATTCACCTAAGAATGTTTTATAACTCATCTTAGGCTACTCATATCCAATCTTAACTCATCCCACTAAACAACTTACCAAGTCAAGGCTCACGTCTAATTGTGGCCATAAAACAACTAAGAAACATAGTTTACATCTTGACATGCCATAACACTTGGTACATCTAACAATCCCTTGGAACTATGTCACACGTGTCAGCATCCCCTGCATTCCTTAGCATGCTTTGGAACTCCCTAGCACACCCTACCACTCCTTGACATGCCCTGGCACTCTAGCATGCCTTGGCACTACCTAGAATATATCTTTGTCACTCCCTCCTTAGCACACTTGGAACTCGCAAAAACTCCCTATCACACACTCTTATACGTTCATTTCCATGCATTTTGAACCAGTTCTCCCTTGTGTTTATGTGGAACTCCCTAACATTCCCTGGCACACATTGGCACACCCTGGCACTTGGCACATCTTAGCAGGTCACCCTGACACTCTAGAATTCCTTGGCACTACCTAGCATACCTTGTCACTCCCTCCTTAGCACACCTAAAAATCACTAAAAATCCCTATCACACACTCTTATTCATTCATTTCCATGCATTTGAAACTAGTGCTCCCTTGTGTTTCCCTGGCACTCCATAAAACTCCCTAGCATGCATTGGCATACCTTAGCACTTGGCTCATCTTGGCATGTTTCGCTGCCCTCTAGCATGCCTTAACACTGCCTAGTATACCTTGTCACTCCCTCCTTAGCACACTTGGAACTCATTGACACATCCTATCACAAAATCATAATCATTCATTTGCATGCATTATTTTCACCTCCTGTTCCCTTATGTTTCCCTAGTACTCCCTAACACTTCCTAGAATGTGTTGGCACACCCTTGCACCTGACACATCTTGGCTGAATGTAACTCTAGCATGGTATCATGACTTAGTGCTTTCTGTTGTGGCTGGAAACACCCTAGGGTCTTGGGTTGAAAGCCCCAATAGAGAGGAGGGCATACAACAGCAAGAAATGTGCAAGCAAACAATCTAAATTCTTAAACTACTGAAGTGGGAAGAAGTAGTATTACCTGGAGGTCCTATAGTCGAGGTCGATCCCGTAGGGTTTGTTAGTGTCATTCTTTCTAGCCTTCCTCCAGCGATCAAATATGCTCTTACAAAGTGGTCTCAGATTGTCAAGGTCAAATTTTGTCATTTCAAAGAGTCTTCAAGCAAAATTTGGTCACTAGGCATTAGGTCTAGGGTTTGCTTTAACTCCTTCTAACGTTGTCCAAATTTCGGTCTATTCCACTATTTAGCTGAGTCTATCATCATTAATAGGGCTGTCATTATCATGTCAATGTCTAATGAGTCATTTTACACCTTGTTCATGCTTCAGTTGCGCCTAGGTAAGGTCATTTCCGTCTCCTAGGGTTTTGAAGGCAATTTCTCTTGGACGGTCAAATCATCGGCAAAAATTGTATCCTGATGTTCATACACCTTTCCCTATCCTTAGAGTACCTTATCAAATACTTCCCATCACTGAGATCCCCCAAATTCCTCATTTTCGCGCAAACCCTAGTTTCTTGCTACAACTTGGCAATTTTCTAGGTTGGGCCTATGTTTTGCCCTTTGGACCCCTTCCCCTCACGCGATCTCCACGATTCCACTTTTCCCTGCTTCCTAACATCCCTCCCTACTCCCAAAAATTTCCTCAATAATTTAGAAGCCTCCTATCCCCTTCATTTCGCTTCATTTCGACGAAATCTCTTGTTCCACACATCGGGGTCGGTTTTACTCAAATGATGTTTCTGAGCAATCAAATATGAATTTCGGAAAACTGAGAGAGGTTGGTGTCTAACACATTCCAAGGAAGAAAACATTCCTTCACTTTTTACATAGGTTTCATGGTTTTAGAGAAATGTCAAAAATACCATTGCCTCAGGAGAATCGAATGCACCTCTGAAGTGACCTTGGGAAAATCACATTTTCTCCTAGCTTGGTTGGCCAAATGAATTTTTTGATGAGTCAAATGATAACGAGACTTAAATATATTTCCAATGAGCTATCATGAGCTCAATTTTGGGTTGAGTAAGGCATTCACAAGTTGACTGCAACAGCACTCTGCCTTGAGGCAACCTCATTTGGCACATTTTTACCAGTCTTGGGAGATTTGATTTTTGACAGGGAAAATGAACTCCAAATTTCACAATTCTAGTTTTTCTGGCAATTAGACTCAAATACCTTTCCAAAACGCTATCCTGCGCCTAATTTGGACACCGAGAAGGCCTCCAAAACGCATCTGAAAGTCGCGCTACGTGTAGGGCTCAAGCGCGCTACCCTGAAGTTGGGGAAGTCCATTTCAAGAAAGGTTTGCATTTTTGGATTTTTCATGACAAAATACACTTGCTCAGCCACTTCCAAGAAGTTTCATGGAGATTTGAGCCCCCAAAAGGTCAAAAAACAAGCAAAAAATGACCTTCTACCACTTTTTGAACACACAGGAAGCAGTCTTGGGCGATTGCAATTATGGAGGGGCAAACGGCCACCAAATTGAGAAATTCCACTTGGGCTGGAGAGTAGACATCTAGACCTTTCGAAAAATCCCACTTGTGCCTCATTTGGATGCCGGGAAGTGCCTCAAAAGTGGCCTGAAAGGCGCGCTACGCGTTGGGAAAATTTGCCAGTTTTGCACCTTCAGCCCAGGAAAACGCAGCATTGACTAATTTTGACTTTTTGGTGGGATTTTTCATCCTCTTTGATGTAATTAATGTAATTTCATGTTTAAATGACACTTTTTTACCTATTCTAGAAGATTCATTCATAAAATGGCAAAAAATTAATGAATGAATTGGTTTCCAAGCTTATAGAGGCAAGTTGTTTTGATTACCTAGTTTGTAGTGCTCAGTTTAGAATTGGTTGAAACAGCTCCTAGAAGGAGGAGCTCGACCCATAGAGGTTAGGAAATGGTTTGGATTGGTCTATATATGTAATTTTTCATTCAGTAGCAGAGGCTGGACTCTTGGGATAGTTTTGAGACTATATTGTACATATTTTACCAGCACTTTTGGCAAAGGAAGACCAGGGTTTTGCAGCACTACTTGGGATCCATGTGGCTTTATGTCTTGATGGTGTTTTTCTTTCA
>APFE030822711.1:0-22590 GCA_000404065.3 Pinus taeda | reverse complement strand
AAAACTGCTCATAAATGGTCAAAATTGGACCATACTAAAAGCTCAATGTAGAGGGTGCGATGCATATCACCTTCCCAGTGTACAAGGTGCGATGCATACTAATTTTCTCCTCTGTAGGGTGCGATGGTCGGGAATGGACAAAATGCAGGGACAAAAATGTGAGGTGGAAGATCATGGAATCTTCCATAAGCTTCCCCTTTGACACTTGCCTCTCTATTTTCGACCAGGGATGAGTAAGAAATCATCATTCTCCAAGTGGAAGCAGGAACTATCAAAGAGAGGACACTAATCAAGACCCTAGAAGATGACTCACCTCTCTATAATCATCTATATATGGATCCCTCATCACAGAGATCCAGAGGCTGGAATTTTGTATATTATAGAGAAGTGTTGTTGGTTTTCTAGTGTACATTCATAGTGTTGGGTGATCTAAGCTTTGCTTGAGGTGAAGAAGGGCTTCCTAGCTGGAGGATGATGCTGGGTCAGAGAACATGGTTGTAATCCTCTTGCTACTTTTCATCTTACTAAAGCTATTCTTGTTTCCTTTCATATTCTTGTGTATTTGTTTATATATGCATGTATATGGTTAATACACATCTGATCCTGTATTATTTATGAATTTAGATCCTTGTTTCTTGGATAGTAGTATGTTGCTATGATTCCACAGGTTCTTTTGAAGCTGGGCAAACAAAGAAGAAGTGGAAAAGCTCTATCAAGAAGGAGAAGAAATCAAACACAAGACTCAGCTTGGTCTTCTTGGTTCTCCTCTCGTCTATTTTCATAAAAGGAAACAACAGTAGACTTTGATTGTTTGTTTCTAAGATAGCCACCCATCTTAGTGGGAATAGCAGCATCTGAGCGGACACTATTCCGGGATAACAGGGACACACTGCTTAATATTACTCCAGAATCAAAGACGAAACAACAACCAGAGTTTATATATTAAGCATCAAAACAGAGTTACAGCAATCGCTCTGTTAAAGAGAATCGATGATCAAATTTTCAGTTACAATAGTGAATTTCATAAAAACAACAATAGTCCATCCCTTGGGCTAGCAATGTTATCCCTTCTTATAGCAGCCGAGTGGAGATATCAACGATACAGAGAATCGTTAAGGTAGTGATCCCTCAGGATCAAAGGATCCTAAGGGATTCGCCATATTGTTAGCTCTCAGTTATCTTCTTTTTCTCTTGCGTCGATTTGGTATCTCCTCTTCCTTTTATTGGCTTATACACTTCAATCTGGATTTCCTCGTTTGGATGTGGTTCCCTGTCAAAGAGAAAGCAGTTAATTTTCATCTTGTTTTTTCCTTTGGAATGGCAATCTTCCGTTTTCTTATTTTTCTGCATAGGAAAAAGGTAATTATTAGTCATTTTACGTTGCACATAAATCTTCTAAACTTTATCATAATCTTTCACCATATACTTATTTCATAATGTAAAGAAGTTATGAATTAAAGGAAAAGATGACAAAATAAGTGGTAATTACATACCTTCTCTAGTGCTCAACAGAGTGGATCAACCCTAATCTCGAATATCAAAAGTATCGCTTTGTCTTAATTGATGTTAAGAAGAAAATGAGCAGTATTAAAATAAGTTCTCATGTGCTTCATAATGAAGCAAGACATTAGTCAATTCTCAAAACGCCATGGGATTAAAGAGTTTGTCAGCTATGCAACTCTAAAAGGATTGAAAATGAAATTCACTTTCTCTTAGGTTGTCCATATTATACTCATGCTTGATGTAATTTTCTAAATATTTGTCACATTACAAGCCTTCTTGACTTTTTAAAGTCATCAACACTTTGATTATCTTGAAGCGCTTCTCTTAATAATTTTTGAACATAAAAATAAAATGTTAAAATCCAAGTAATCTTTTACCTTCTTAAAATCTAATAAATTATATGGATCTTAGTGAATTTTAATCATCATCATCATTTTAATATATAAAAAATAATCCAAAAAATTTAAAAATATATATTTAAAATATATATTAACACATATATACATAACATACATAAAATAAGCTTATATAAAAAAATAAAAATAAAACTTAAATTAATAAGTTAGTAATACATTTGTTGCGGGTTATTTTGGGTAGGGGGTGAGAATCACCCCTACACCAACCCTACCTTCAAAAGAGAAACAATACACACTATCCCACATTGCATGTATTTTTGGAGATTTGTTGTGGGGACAATCCTAGAATCAAGAATCAGCCCCTACCCAAACTCTCCAATACAAATATAATATAATACGTGTATTTTAATAGGTTTTTTTAAATACATAATATAAACTTTATGTTTTAAAAGAAAATATACTTTTGCGTTAAAATGTTTGTTTTTAAAACATACATACTAAAAAAATAATATTTATATTTTTTTAATATGATCATGAAATTTATATATATATATATATATATATATATATATATATATATATATATATATATATATATATATCCGTTCCTCATATTCACAAACTTTTCAATTTGGCAGTATAACACAGCTTCCCTAAGCCTTGGATACAAAGCCTTATTGTTCCTATCTTTAAAAGTGGAGATAAAAATGTTCCATCTAACTATAGGGCCATTATGACTAGCCACATTATGGCCAAATTATATGGGCTCATTTTGGAAAAGGACATTAGCCTCTGGCTTGAAAACCATGGTAAAATGTCTAAAGGGAAAGTCATATTTAGGAGACATCACTAACCTATTGACTATCTTGTCACTCTTAGGATCAATGTCGAGGAATGTCGCAATAGTAAAAATTATATCTTATTTTGTTTTGTTGACTTTGAAAAATATTTTGACACGGTCCCTCGAGATAAGCCATGGAAAAGACTGAAAGAGATGGTGGTTCCTCTTGAGTTGAGGGTTGTTGCAATTTGTCTATAAGAGAATGTTGTCTCCAAGCTTAGGACCATCGACGGTTGGTCTAAAGAAATTAAATGCAATATTAGCATTAAGAAAGCATGTCCCTTTCTCCTACCCTTTGTTGAATTTACATCAAGATGCTAGAAGAGTGTTTGGAAGTTGTGAGATGTGATGGCCCCAATCTCGCTAGTACAGTCATTATTCTTATCCTTTATGTTGACAATATCATTCTTCTAGCATTAATTCATGATGATATTGATCAGAAACTTAAAATCCTCCATGATTACTTCTCCAAGATGGGTATGATTGTTAATACTAACAAGACTAAAATCATGATAATTAAATACAAAAATATAAGCTAATGTGGATGGCTACCAAATTTCAAGTGGTTGTCCAGAATTAGGCTAATGGTTCACCTAAAAACCAATCAACTGCACGTTAAACATATTTTGTACGTGTAGTCTTTCCGAGGGTCCCACTTGTCTGGCCAATCATCGTCGGTCCTACGCTCTGACTTCTTACTCCCCGAGCGCTTCAATCTCCACAGTTGATTTCGCTTCTTCAAATCCGACGAATATTGCGTCCTATCACGCGCCAACTAGCTGAATGATCTCCACCATCAATCTGTCCCATTCAATCCAACAGTTATCGCACCATCTCGCGTGAATTCTTGCATGACCGATATCAGGTTGAGAGCGTGCGAGAAAAGTGGTTTTCCCATGCAATGTGTCACTAGCTTAGGTTAATCGCGTAATTTGGAGAAATACCATTTCCCATTTATCTTCCATGCGATATACCACTTACTGCTTTCCAATACTACCCATGTGTTTAATACAGAACCTTTAATAAATGTGCTTAAAAAGATTTAGCACCTAATCTCGGTATTAACCCTTAACGCTAATTGATTGTAATTAACAATAAACACATAAATGGAAATAATACCCGGTTAGGGTACAAAACGCCGATACACGGGTTCAAGAGAAACTTTGCACCAAGAATAACACGTAGCACCATACTTAATCAATTATTCAATAATATAGAAATTGTAGAGTCTTGGCCCTCTCGGCTCGATTACAACAATTTGCTTGACCTCTGTTTCCTCACAAACCCTATCTATCCCTCAATCTTTTGCTTACTCCCTCTTCTATTCCATCCCAATCTATCATCACACTTTTTCCTTTTCTTTTATGGATCGAATCCTATCCTAGCAATATCAACAACTCAATCTCTATTTTTATCAGTTCAACTATTAAATCCCTATTCTCAAGCTCTGATACACACCTATTCTAACAACTTATCTCATGTTTTAAAAATAATACAATAATCCAATTATTACAATAATTGAGATAAATATCAATTCGAGAGATCCAACCCTCTCTACTAAACTGATTTTGACCACTCACGTTAATGAAATTCATCTCATGTTAGCCACAACATGTAAACATACAATCACATTGTTGGCTAAGTCTAGATGCTCTTGCATCATAAACCATGACAATTTTATCTATGATAAAAACTACTTGGAGAAGGTTTCTTCATACAAATATTTAGGTATTGAAATTCATCATCAGTTCAACTAGAATTGTAGCAAGGAGAAAAGGATTATTGGAGGCTGGAAAGCTTATTATGAGCCTAAAAATAGTTGTAAGTCGATTGATCTTTGGGTTTGGAGTAAAAAATTCTTGTCAACCTGTTATATTATATGGATATGAGGTTTAGGGTTACAATATATCTAGACAATCATGGAGGAAGATCGAGCGAACCCAAAATAAATTTATAACCTACAACCTCAATTTTAAAGGAAATACTCACTATCATATCCTCTTGATTGAAGCAACCCTTTCCCCCATTGAGAGCATGGCTATGTTTAGGTGGCTCAAGAAGGGATGACATAAGGATGCCCAGTCTTGGCTCGACCACTGGGGGATAAAGGAGGAGATCTTCTTGGAGAAGAAGGATAATATAAAAAATAGTATTACTTCCAAATTTAAGGATAAGTTGTGGGATGATAAGGAGCTAGAGGGAAAAAGGAAGCTAAGGTATTATAAGGAAGTGATCAACCCCGCTCTTTCTAACCTGAATTATCTTTCTATCTTGGCCAGTGCTAAGAATAAAATTAACATTATGAAGATAAGAACTAATTCTCATGAGCTTCGAAGTGAAATCGGCATTGGTCCATACACAATACACCTTGGGATGAAATAATTTGTCACATTTGCAATACTAATTTTTACAGGTCATTTTTCGCACATAGAAACAAATGGGCCTAAACCCACATCTATCATCATCCATTGACACTTTGCAATCATCCCCTACAAAGCCAAAATCATTTCCTTTCTAGAAGTTACGAGAATGTGGATTAAATTGTCTAAAAACCCTAAATTTTGGGTCATCACACTTACTTTTAGGACAAATTGTAATGACATGGGTTACATACCTGGAAACTGTGTTGGCTAGTGTAGGTTGCTTTCCCAAAAAGTGTGATGGCTAGAAATGAGTAAAAATAAAGAAAAAAAAAATTGAAGTTTCTGTCTCTAGAAGCTTAGGAAGTGGTTTTAACTATTTATTGTTGGATCAGATCTCGAACTCCTAATATTGAGTCCTTATCTCTTATCTCCTAGAACTTACCTCCCCCTTTTAGAATGGTAAATCCAAAACCACCTCATTTACCCTATAAATTCACTACCTCCAATAGAGTCTAGGTTGGCATTTGGAGACTCTGAATTATTCCCTTATGTTTCTCCTATACTTATGTCTTATTTATGCATATATATAAAATGACTCCTTGGCTTCTTGTTTAGATTTGTTTGTATATTCTAATTGTATTTTTTGGTCCTCTTTCTTGTTTTGGATGATTTACAGTTTCCACATATAGAAATTGGAACTCGATTTGAAGCTAACAAGCTAGGAGAACAAGGAAGCTTACATTTGATTCCAAGAAGGTATTCCTTCCATATTTCAATCATCTATAAGGAAATCATTGCAATTTTGTCATGGTTGTTTCTAGATTAAGACACTAGGTCTAGGGATATTTCTTATGTCCGTATAAGGAATTTATCCATAAAACAACATGGTGACTCCACTAGCGAATGTGATGCTCTTTAGTGATTTTCTTTTCCTATCATTTTAAGACCTCCTAAATCAACTTTATTTGTCTTGTTCATACTATCATTAGACTTAGGAAAGCTTGATTTTGAGCTTGGTTAGGGTTTGATGTGTGTGTTTTAAGCAAAATTATCCCCATCACACTTTTTCATCTGATACTCTGTGATTCATTAAAGTTTTGTGCACAATAAGTGAGATGCATCGCATTTTTATTATGTATTAAGTCCACTGATTAGAGTCATTGTCATTTTTCTATGTATTATGTGTGATGCATTTCTCTGGTGAAATTCTTCTACCTGCAATGATTCCTATAACTTGGAAATTTTGAATTCCCTTATGTTTGCTTTGAATTTTGCTTTAGTGGTAGTGTTTCTCTAAGTCTCCAGTCTGTTCAAGCTCTCTGTAAATCCATCTAGTTGTGTGAAATTTGAGTGTTTGATTACTTTGGTAGAAGTAAATTTTTTTCTTTGTTAGTTTGAAATTTTTATAGCTTGACTTGATTATTGATCGATTGAAAAAACTTTTCATATTACTATTTCAATCTGTTTGAATTGTTTTTGTTTCAATAATCTTGTTATAATCTCAAGTTTCTTTGCATTTAAAGATTAAAAAAAAAATCATTTTCTCATGCATTAGGGCTTTGAACTTTTGAAGTCGAATAGTGAAATTTGAAGGTCTTGTTTGGAAGATTGATTGTTTTCTGTATTATTGTTTGAAACTCCTTCCCTTCTTTAGTTAGATCTTCATCAAATGAAAAAGAGTTATTTCTCATGCTAGTTGCATTTTAGGAGTTTAGGTGAATTCCTTTCGATCCTAGAAATTGAAACCTTAATCAAGATCAAAATTAAAATTTATCAATTAACCTAAGGATCATTTAGAACATTAAATGCGTATTTAGTTGTCTAGACTAGAAGACGTGTTTCGACCTCTATAAACATAGGAATTTGTTACTTTTTAGCATTACATCTCGGGGATGGTTGCTTTTCTGCATACATCGGAGTACATCAGAACATTATTCCATGTGTTGGAAATAATACTGAGAGGGGGGGCGGGTGAATCAGTATTAGAAATTTAACAATTTTTCATTTCCATAAACAGATTGATATACGCTATTTATGTTAATCCAACCTGCGTATATACGCAACTGTGTTTAGAGAAAAGCGTGTATATCCTACAGACTTATAATTTAGTTAGTTGATCTTAATCTGTGTATCAGAACCATAAAACAGTAATCAAGTGCAGTAAACAGTACAGGTAATCACACACATGAACACAAGATATAAGGTGGAAACCCAATGTGGGTGAAAACCACCTGCTGCAATTCGTCTCTATCTTCTTTTAATTAGAAACTTCTTTTTACAATATTTTTGTACTGGTGCAGTCTTATACCAGTACGCAGGCTTCTACCTACAGAAGGCTACAACCTTCTCTCGTTTCTCCAGCTTCTCCTAGAAGGGAGATACAACCCCCTTAGCTCTTGTACTAGCTGATGTTACTAGTACGTAGGTGCTGACCTACAGAAGCCTACAACCTTATCTTTTCTTCTAGGGACCACATTTCATAAATTTTCAAACTGGATCCATCAATAACATCAATCAAACATCAAATATATCTACATCAACCAATCTCCTTTACACCGACCAAAACTGAATCAAACAATCACTTCTCTAAACGTTGTAACCAGAATACAGTAACAGTAACCAGAAACCAATCCTAAACCCAGAACACTGCAGCAATAAACAGAAGTAGCTAAAACATATTTTATGAGAGGTACGCTACTTCAATATGTAGAAACTGCGTGCATACATTGTTATATTAAGGCAAACTTGCGTATACGCCGTTTTGAATTACCGAACCAACGTGTATACGCGCCTTTGCTATGTTGAACTTGCGTACAGATCTATAAACGATAATTTACCCTTTTCAACTATTCAGACATTAATTATACCCAGATCATCAGATTTATAGATCAAGTCATGCGCCAAATATAACAGATCAAAATCACACAAAGATACTTCCCTTCAAGCCTTAATATCTTGACCCATCAATAGAACTTATCCTTCTTCTAGCGCTCAGGTTCCTCCTTGATTCATATCCAGCTATGCACCATAACCCAATGACCAATATTCTAGATCTTGCTCTTCATAAGATATTCAATCCTTGAGTGCCCTTGCCTAATGATCTCCTTCCCTTTTTATAGTCTTAGACCTTACTCAATACTATGGTGTAAAACCACTTAGAACCAATACCTGGGTTCAACTCTTTGGACAAGATACCATGGTCCAAAACCATAGGTCCAAATACCAAGGACCAAAAACCAAGATTTCCAAACTGTACGCGCTTTTATGTGCATGAAAGTGCATGTATATGCATACGCACCTTTTGGTCTGTGAATCTGCGTGTATACGCGGCTTGGTCAACAGGAACTTGCGTATACCTCCTTTTCCTTTATTCTAAGAGCCTGTGAGCCTGAACTGTCATCTGAGTGATTTGTCGAGTGAGTTGCCATTAAGGACAATATGTGTGCCATAGTGTCAATCCTGTGTCATAATGCCAACAATCTCCCCATTTGGACTTGATGACAACCCCAAGTCACTCAAAGTCATTCTCCCCCTTTGTCAACAAGGGCAAAGGGTTATGCTCCCCCTGAGTACATGTTGAAATCTCTGCTCTATTGTGCTGTCCATGCTCCCCCTGATTGTAGGCAGTGTCTGTAAAAAGATGTTCTACAAGAAGAATATGACTCTATACATCATAAATGACCCTCATACGTACATCCATCTCCCAACTAAATGGGGATATACCATAATTGACTCATTCACCCAACCAAGTGGGGATATACCAAAAATTTATACATGATAAAACAAGAATATTACATCATCCATCCCAAGCATAGTGGGGAAACAAAATAGGTCATTACATGAACTTGATAATAAAAGAAATACATGACATAGAGACCAAATATCTAATACAATACTATGATAGTCATCAGCAACTATCAGCAGCAGCATCTGTCAATCACCATCTAGACTAGCAATCATGATCTCCCTCTGCACCTCTTCCACCTGAATCAAAAACAACTGTGAGATTGTACCAATATCTTCTAAGATAATGCCAACAATGCATTATTAGAAGTATATGCTCCCCATGAACCTGTGCTAGATGATCACTGTCAGACCCATATCAAACTCTTTTCATCCTAAGTCTGGCCCACTGACATTCTTCAAACCAACATATACGCGATTGTATCCACAGAAACAGGCATATGTACATGGATACGCTTCATGAAACTCGCATACAGCCACTATTCTGAAACAAATAAGTGTCAATAGCAAGATGATGCATCAACTACCCCCAGCTTCTGTCTGAGGTATTCAAATGTCTCTATGGGCAGTGGTTTGGTGAATATATCAACAACATGTTCCTTGGAGAGAACATACTCCAATTTGACTTTTTGTTCAAGCACTTGTTCCCAAAGAAAATGATATTTGATAGGTATGTGCTTGGTCTTGGAATGCATGACAGGATTCTTTGAAATGTTGATTGCACTTGTATTATCACATAAAATGGAGATGGGTGGAGTACAAGTGATTTGAATGTCTTGCAATGTTTGCATCATCCAAAGGAGTTGAGTGCAACAACATTCTGTAACCACATATTCTGCTTCAGTTGTAGACAATGCAATTGAACTTTGTTTCTTGCTGAACCAAGACACTAATCTAGAACCCATAAAGAATGCACCACCACTGGTGTTTTTTCTGTCATCCACGCTTCCTGCCCAATCTGCATCTGTATATGCATGAAGTGTGAGATCTATGTCTCTAGGATACCATAAGCCATATTTTTGTGTTCCTTAAAGATATTTGAAAATCCTTTTAACTGCCTGAAGGTGTGCTTCCTTTGGACTTTCCTGGAATCTTCCAACTATTCCCATTATATACATGATGTCTGGTCAGGTACCTGTTAGATAGAGCAGACTACTAATCATGGATCTATAGGTTGGTTGATGTACTGCTTCTGATTCATCATTTGTGCTGAGGCTACATCCTGTTACCATAGGGGTACATACTGGTTTCGAATATTCCATGCCATATTTCTTCAAGATCTTCTTGAGGTACTTGGTTTGTGATAGAAAGATATCGTCTTTGTTTTGTTGGACTTGTAAACCAAGAAAATATCTGAGCTCACCAAGTAGGGACATTTCAAATTCTTTCTGCATCACCAAAGCAAAGTTTTGACTCATGGCTTCTTCATTGCTACCAAAATGATATCATCAACATACACAACAAGTATTAGCAATTTATCATTGTCAATTTTTATAGATAGATTTCTATCTGTTGATCCTTTTGAAAAACCTTGTTGATGGAGCTATTTGTCTAGATTATAATACCAAGCCCTTGGAGCCTGTTTAAGACCATAGAGAGCCTTTCTAATTCTGCATACAAGTTTTGGATCATTTCCAAGGATGAATCCTTATGGTTGCTCAATATACACTTCTTCTTCTAAGTCTCCATTTAGAAAGGTAGATTTCACATCCATTTGATATACTTTGAACTTTTGAAAGCTAGAAAGAGCAAGGAACATTCTTATGGCTTCAAGTCTAGAAACCGGTGCAAAAGTTTCTTCAAAGTCTATACCTTCTTGTTGAGCATACCCTTTACAAACAAGTCTGGCCTTGTTTCTAAATAACATCTCCATTTTCATTCAGCTTGTTTTTTAATATCCATTTGGTCCCTATGACATTCTTATCATTAGGTCTAGGAACCAATTCCCAAGTGTTATTCTTTTCAATATGCTCAAGTTCTTCATTCATGGCCTTGACCCAGCATTCATCTTTGCTGCTTCACTTATCTTTCGTGGTTCAATGGAGGAGAGCAATGCTAGATAGCTTGAAGCTTCTGTAATAGATCTTCTTGTTTGTACACCTGCCTCTTTCTGCCCCAAAATTTGAGTCTCTAGATGGTTCTTTTAGACATATCTGGATGGAGTCTTTTCTTCTACCCTTATCTGTTCCTCTGGTGCCTCATAAGTTTCTTCTTCATCATTAGTCTGATTCGTTGTTGAAGGATAGTCCTCATCATCTTCAAAATCTTCGGTTTTTATCTGCTTTGGATTGTTTCCTACTTCATCAACCACCACATCAATACTTTCAACAATTTTTCCAAGTCTTTTATTGTAACACTTATATCCTTTAATTTGGGAAGAGTAACCAAGGAGAATGCCTTCATGTGCTCTAGGTTCAAACTTGCCAAGCTTTTCATTAGTCCTTTTGAAGTAACATTTGCTTCCAAAAACTTTGAAGTATTTTACAGTAGGAGTCTTACCATACCAAAGTTCACGAGGAGTTTGAGTGTTGTTTACCCGAACGTTTGTTTTGTTGAGAATAGTAACAGCGGCAAATGCAGCTTCACCCCAGAAGGTTGCAAGAGTTCCAGACTCATCAAGCATAGCATGATCCATTTTTAGAACCGTTATGTTCATCCTTTCCACCACTCCATTTTGCTGATGAGTCCTTGTAATAGAGAATTCCCTTCTTATTCCATGTTCTTCACAAAAGTCAAAAAATTCATCCGAGGTAAATTCCCCTCCTCAATCAAACCTGAGGCATTTGATTTTGCGATTTGATTCATTTTCAACCAAGGCTTTGAAAGCTTTGAAATTTTCGAAAGCTTCATCTTTATGCTTCAGAAATCCTATCCAACACATCCTGGAAAAGTCGTCAATGAACAATATAAAGTATTCTTTTCCATGAGGTGACCTTTTCCTTGATGGACCACATAAATCGGTATGGACAAGTTCAAGTGGCTTACTAGCTGATCCTTCCTTCTCAGGGAAATGTGTTCTAGTTTTCTTACCAAACTGACATGAATTGCATATTGTATTGTCTGGAATTCTAATGTCAGGCAGATCGCAAACAACCTGATATTTGCATGCTTTCCTTATCTGAGGGAAGCTTAGATGCCCCAATCTTTTATGCCATAGCAAGTGTTCATAATCTTTGCTTAGATAGCATTGTTGTTGTCCTCCCTTGAGTATGTATAAATTATTTGGAGTTCTTATGCCTTTGATCACTATTTCTCTTGTATCAAGCTCATGAACAATACATCCATTTGATCGAAATAATACATCATTTCCTTGATCACACATTTGACTAACACTCAATAGATTATGCTTTAAACCATCAGCATACATAACATTTCCAGCTTTTACCTTTTCTTTTAAAAGAACAAAGCCTTTACCTTTTATGAGTGCAGGGGTGTCATTTCCAAATGAGACCTTCCTTTCCTTTTCTGAGGCACTATATGGCTGAAGTTTTTCTTTATCACCTGTCATATGTTTTGAGCATCCACTATCGATGTACCGCTGATTTTCCTGTCCTTCTACATATAAGGCTATACCACATCTTTCTGTTTGTGGTTCTTTCTTTCTCCATGTTTTGAGACCCAATGAAGCCTGCTCCTTCTGAGATGTTTGCTGAAACTTACTCTTGGATTCAGAATCTTCATGACCAAAGTTGTTACAAATAGAGCATTCCATTTCATTTTCAAGAGCATAAAAGTTATTGTAGGTCCTCTTCATGATCCCAGTCGCACTCCTTTGATTTCATGCTTCTCTAGTCATGATGGTCTTGTAGGCAACGTATTGAGCAGCTTTGTGTCCAAAGTTATGACATGAGAAACATTGGTCATTAAAGAAATTTCTGCGATTATCAAATCTACTGACCAGGTGATTGTAGTTTCCATTGACATTCATCCTTGAAGCAAATTGGGAATGATTTACCTGTGGTTGGTTGTATCTTCTGTTCATCCTTGAAGTAGATTGACCCCGATTTACCTAGTGATCCACTTTATGCCTTTGCTGACGATTGTCAACCTGTTCACTTCTCCTTGCTGCATCAACATAACTTTTGGAGGTGGATGGATTCTGTGCTTGAGATGCTTCTTCAGTATATCCAAGAACTGCCTTTATTAGAGGAGAACGCTGCACTTTGATAATCTCATCTAAAGTTTCAGATCCTTTAGCAAATCTAAGATTAAGAGCTTTTGTTTTCTCAATATCCTTTCTAAGTCCCACAATTTCACATTCTAACTTTTCATTGTGTTTTTCCCTTTCAGCAAGTTGGAATGTCAGAGTATCTATAATCATAACTCTTTTCTTCTAAATAGATTTTAAGTTTAAGAAATTTCTTCATAGAGATCATCTTCATCTATAGCATCCAAGAAATCATCATCTTCAAAAGCCATCAAAAGTCTATAATCATTACCATGTTCATCTTCATCACTATTTGAACATCCATCATTGTCTTCATGTATATAATAGCTCTTCTTACTTACGCTCTGTTTTCTATTCCATTTAGCCGGTTTCGTGCCTTTATCAAGCTTATCTTTATGAGGACATTTGGCTACATAGTGACAGACTCTTCCACAAGCAAAGCATTTGAAAGGTAACTTACCTCTGAATCTTCCAGAACCCCGTTGAAGGTTCTTAACAAAATTTGATTCTTCCTCTCCTTCTGACATATGTCCTGACTCATTGTATTCTCCTTTTCCTGGAGTTTTGAATTCGGCTTCTCTCATGTCTGATGGACCCCCTTTTCTCATTTTGAAAGCAGTTAGGATTCCGTGTAGCTGTGACATAGTAATACTCTGAAGATTTTGCTTTTATTCTATGGCAGAAACTTTTGATTCAAACTTAGAAGACAAGGATCTTAGAACCTTTTCAGCTAAAGTAACTTCTTTTATCTCTTCACCCAAGTTTTTCATGAGATTAAAAATCTCATCTATGCGTTTAGCCACGCTTTCATCATTGTGCATTTTGAAATTTTCATATTGAATTCTGAGAGATTATAGTTTTGCACATTTTACCTGATCGTCTCCTTCATAGATTAGAATGATCTTGTCCCATATTTCTTTGGTGGTTTTGAGCTGCATAACATTGATGAATTCAAATTGAGATAGGCTCCCCAATAGAGTATTGACAACCTTTGCATTTGTTTCATACTACTTTTTACCAACCGTATCTGTAGGAGTTGCTGATGGAAATGTGTATCCTCCTTCCATGATATCCCAAACTTATGTACCAAGATATTGAAGATAGGTTGTGGTTCTTACCTTCCAATAGACGAAGTTACTCCCATCAAAGATTGGTGGCCTGATGGATGCCTCTTTTTCGGAGTTGCTCATCATGATAGATCTTCCTTCAAGCGATCAAGCTTCTTCTGAAGAACCTACTCTGATACCAATTTTTGGAAATAATACTGAAGAGGGGAGAGGGGGGGGGTGGGGGGGGGGGGTGAATCAAGTATTAGAAATTTAACAATTTCTCATTTCCATAAACAGATTGATATACACTACTTCTGTTAATCCAACCTGCGTATATATGCAACTGTGTTTAGAGAAAACCGCGTATATCTTACAGACTTATAATTTAGTTAGTTGATCTTAATCTGTGTATCAGAACCATAAAACAGTAATAAAGTGCAGTAAACAATATACATAATCACACACATGAACACAAGATATAAGGTGGAAACCCAATGTGGGTGAAAACCACCTGCTTCAATTCGTCTCTATCTTCTTTTAATTAGAAACTTATTTTTACAATATTTCTGTACTAGTGCAGTCTTATACCAGTACACAGGCTTCTACTTGCAGAAAGCTACAACCTTCTCTCATTCTCCAGCTTCTCCTAGAAGGGAGCTGCAAACCCCTTAGCTCTTGTACTAGCTGATGTAGTAGTACGTAGGTGTTGACCTATAGAAGCCTACAACCTTCTCTTTTCTTCCAGGGACCACATTTAATAAATTTTCAGACTGGATCCATCAATAACATCAATCAAACATCAAATATATCTGCATCAACCAATCTCCTTTGCAGCAACCAAATTGAATCAAACAATCACTTCTCTGAACCCTGTAACCATAATACAGTAACAGTAACCAGAAACCAATCCTGAACCTAGAACACTGCAGCAATAAACAAAAGTAGCTAAGACATATTTTATGAGACGTACACTACTTCAATATGTAGAAATTGCGTGCATACACTGTTATATTAAGGAAAACCTGTGTATACGTCGTTTTGAATTACCGAACCAGCGTGTATATGCGCCTTTGCTATGTTGAACCTGCGTACAGATCTATAAAAGATAATTTACCCTTTTCAACTATTCAGACATCAATTATACCTAGATCATCAGATTTATAGATCAAGTCATGCGCCAAATATAACAGATCAAAATCACATAAGATACTTCTCTTCAAGCCTTAAGATCTTGACCCATCAATAGAACTTATCCTTCTTCTAGCGCTAAGGTTCCTCCTTGATTTAGATCCAGCTATGCACCATAACACAATGACCAGTATTCTAGATCTTTCTCTTCATAAGATATTCAATCCTTGAGTGCCCTTGCCTAATGATCTCCTTCCCTTTTTATAGTCTTAGGCCTTACTCAATACTATGGTCCAAAACCACTTAGAACCAATACCTGGGGCGAAATACTTGGATTCAACTCTTCGGACAAGATACCGTAGTCTAAAACCATAGGTCCAAATGCCAAGGACCAAAAACCAATATTTCCAAATTGTACGTGCTTTTTTGTGCATGAAAGTGCGTGTATATGCATATGCGCCTTTTGGTCTATGAATCCGCGTGTATACGCAGCTTGGTCAACGAGAACCTGTGTATACCTCCTTTTCCTTTATTCAGAGAGCTTGTGAGCCTGAACTGTCATCTAAGTGATTTGCCGAGTGAGTTGCCATCAAGGACAATACATGTTCCATAGTGCCAATCCTGTGTCATAATGCCAACACCATGTAATTTTTGGTATATAAGATGATGCTCCACATACAAAAAGAATATAGGAAGGCCCCCATCATACGGTTACGCATTAGACAACAATACTATGAATTGTGCTTCCATGTACCTCCAGGTATATTTTCAAAGTCCCCACTAGGTTGCAAACCTGCCATAGATAACCGAGTCGATCACCTTGTCATTTGTGATACACTAAACATAGAATTCGGGGAGATTTCTTGCACATACTTAACCGTATATTATAGTTCACAGTGACTTGGTAATCCTTATATGCCTAGTTACCCCTCTTTATTTTTATTTGTGTTTTTACTTTTCAAAATGAATTAATTAACTCACTTTCTCTTTCTTAGTAGATGTTAGGTCCTTATAATACTAGTGTGTTCCCATTATTATTATTAGTGTAGCCCCATATTGTTATTTTTGTGCCCATGTATCCCCCATGTTGTTACTGTTGTGCCCCATAGAATCCCACTATTTTTATTGTTGTGCCCTTACATTATTATTGTTATGTAGGCTCTAATTATATTGTGACCCCTTAGACTCCTATAGATACCAAGGAGGTCTTATCATTTAAATCATCCAATAATTTTTCATTTATGTAATGTAAAGGAGTTTTTCACCTCGAACAGGATGCTTTTTAAGTTGTTGATCTATCTTTTATGTGAGATGGTTGCATAACATTTGGGATCAGAGCCTTGAATTCTAGGGTTTCGCTTCTTCAAACAGACCATCGTGTCATGTTCCATATCATTATTTTTTTTACAAAGCTTCAGAAGCTGAAATTTCAACCACGTGGAGCCAAACTCTTGGTGAACTTCATGTACAAATTTTAGATCTTGATTAACTATATTTTAGGAGATATGATCCGAGGAAGTTAGGATTTTTGCAGGCTCCATAATTCAATCTCAAACAGGTGACCTAAGGAAAATCATCATAACTTTCTCTCAGAGCATCAAATTTGAATTCCGTAAAAATTAGTTGAAAGTGCACAAACTTTAGTTGTTTTAATATCATTTTCATGGATGAAGGTCAAAATAGTGACATGTAGAAATCCATACAAGTTCGCTCTACTGAACCAATCGATAATCAGGTCATTGTGGGATTTTGGGAATAACTCCATCTTGAAGAATCCAATCTCAGTTGGACTTGTGGGGTGGAAAGAAGACGCAAAAAGCTACCAAATGAAATTAGACCTTGGAGATCTAAAATTATAGAGATACAACATTTGCAATATCAAGCTCCTAAAGAGAAAGAAAAATGTGTGTATTTTTAAAATTTGCATAACTTTTGTTTCAAAAATCAGTTTGAAGCGATTCAAATGGAATATTGAAGCATAGATATTAGTATTTGGTTCTAAAATTACTCCCAAACAAAATAATTCTACACCCATCAATCCCTCAAAAACATCTATTATGATGCATGAAGAGGAAGAATTGCAACATGATATATCAAAATTACAAGAACAAGTGCAACAAATTTCACTCTCACAAAGAGTAACCAAAGATGACTTGGATGGCTTAAAAGAGGACATGGATGGCTTAAAATGGGACCTAGATGGATTAAAAGGGGACATGTATGGTATAAAAGGAAACATGGAGGCTTTTAAAGTGGATATGGATGTGATGAATGTCAATTTGGAAGGGTTGACAAAGTTGTTTCAAGAAAGGCTTCCCGATGGTGACAAGGTAATGCATGAAAATCTTGATGAGGAAAAAAGGAATATGAATTATGATTTTAGAGACTCCAATATGGGGTTTAAGAACCACCACATTCCAAATATATATGTGAGGAAGTTTAATGGAAAGAATCCAGTAACATGGATACTATAGATGGAGCAATATTTTCATCTACATGACGTGCAAACCTCACAAAAGGTACGTATTTCATCTTTATATTTAGAACCCAAAAAGTTTGTATGGTATATATAGATTTTTTCTTGCAAACCACATGTCACCTGGTCAATTTTTATGCAGAAAATAATAGCACATTATGAAAATACAAAGAGCAACACCTTATTTATCCAATTGATAAATCTCAAACAAAAGGGTTCAATGGCAGAGCACATTGAAGACTTCCAAAAATTGAATATTAGGGTAAATGATATTCTAGAGGAAGCATATGATTTATGTCTTCATATAAACTTTAAAAGATAACATCCAACATGAGGTTCACCTTTGGGAACATGATTCATTGGAGAAGGCATTTAGGGTGGCAAGAAAAGTTGAAAGCAAAATTCTAACAATAACGAAGACTACTACTCACAACTATAAAGATGGAAGTGTTGTTGCTCCTATTCTTCCAAAACCTACAAGATTGACACCACAACAATTGGAGGAAAAAGGAGAAAAAGGGACTTGTTATAGTTGAGACAGAAAATACATTAAATGTCATAAGTTTGCTGAGAAAAAATTATTCTACATTGATTGTGAAGAGGAGGAAGAAAAGGAATAAGAAACATCAAAAGAGAAAGACATACACCAGGAACCAACCCTGGAGAAAGAAGAAATGGATTTTAACATATCTTTCAATGTATTGGCAAGAATTACCACTCCTCAAACTCTCAATATGGAAGGATATATCAAGTAGAAAAGGGTAATAGTGTTGATTGATTTAGGTAGTACTCATAATTTTATTCATTGTAAGATAGCCAAATAATTGAATTTCTTCCTATATCCAGCACCCAAGTGTCAAGTGATGATTGCATATGGAGGAATTATAAATTTCTCTGGAAAGTGGCATAATATCAAGCCATGGGGGAATATGTATTGAATAGTCTAATGTTCTCCATTCTAATGGGTGGTGTTGATGTTGTACTCAGAGTCCAATGGTTATAATATTTGGGGACAATAGCTTTTAATTTTCAAGAACTTTTCTTGAAATTTTTTTGGGAAGGAAAGGAAGTTGAATTAAGGGGTATTGAGGGAAACCAAGAAATATAATCAGCTCTAATGGCATGACAAATCTTTTGAATAAAGAAAAATGAGGCATAGTTTCATAAGTATGCTCACTACAGGTTCAAACATCAAAATCATCTATTTCTCCATATATCTCTCCAAAAAGTCTTGGACAATCATTCCAAGGTATTTGAGACTCCCAAAGACCTCCCACCTATCCGTGATCATGATCATAATGTTCATTTGATTCCAGGAAATGTTCCTCCAAAAACCAGACCTTACAGATATCCCTATGCCCAAAAGAGTGAAATTGAACGTATGGTTGCAGAAATGCTAGAGGATGATATAATTCAACCTAGTCAAAGTACTTTCTCTGCTCTAGTAGTATTTTTTCACAATAAGGATGGATCATGGCGTATGTGTCCAGATCAAAGGGAACTCAAAAAACTCACTATTAAAGATATATTTCCCATTCTTGTCATTGATGAATTGTTTGATGAATTACATTGAGAAATTTACTTCACCAAGTTGGATCTTCGTTCAGGATATGATCAAATTAGAATGAAGAATAAAGATATTTTGAAAACAACATTCAAAACTCATGAGGGTCATTATGATTTTTTGGTCATGCATTTTAGCCTTACTAATGCACCTTCGACATTTCAGGGTTTGATGAATTCCATTTTCAAACCCACCCTTAGAAATTTTCCGTTAGTATTTTTTGATGATATACTAATCTACAAAAAGTCTTGGAAGTATCATGTTCAATATGTTGACAGGGAACTCAAATTATTCGAGGAGAAACAATTATATGAAAAACCCTCCAAACACTTCTTTGGAGTACATGAGGTGGAATATTTGTGTCATATTGTATCTTTTGAGGGTGTTAAGGTAGACCCTAACAAAATTAAATCCATTAAGGAATGGAAAATCCCCACAATCATAAAGCATCTTCGACGATTTCTCAGGTTGAAAGGGTACTATCACAGGTTTGTTAGGAATTATGGGAGAATAGTAGCACCTCTAACAACACTACTGAAGAAATATGCATTTTTTTGGACTCTAGAAGCGACCAAGGCCTTTGAACATCTTAAAGAGGAAATGTGCCAAGGATCGGTCTTAACTACGTCTTACTTCACAAAAACCTTTACTGTGGAATGTGATACCTCAGGAAATGGAATTGGTGTTGTTTTAATTCAAGAAGGAATACCCGTTTCTTTTGAAAGTTGTCCAATCAAAGGAAAGTATTTACAAAAACCTATTTATGAGAAGGAAATGTTGGTAATATTACATGCACTAAACAAATGGAGACCTTACCTAATGGAAAGACACTTCAAGGTAAAAATGGATCATGATAGTCTTAAATACTTTTTGGAACAAAGATTATCTTCAGAAGAGCAGCAAAAATGGTCACAAAGATGTTGGGCTATGGACTTCAAATCATCTACAAAAAAGGGAAGGAAAATGTTGTTGTAGATGCACTCTCAAGAAAGAATGAGGATGTGGAAGCATTGATTTGTTCCATTTATATTATCCAACCTAATTGGATAACCGAAGCAAGAGACAAATGGAAGAATGACGAAGAGGTGTGGGCACTCATTCAAAAGTTGCAGAAAGATCCTAGTACATCTGATACATTTATCTGGAAAAATGATTCATTATGGTACAAAGATCGCTTATATCTTTGTAATAATTCCCAACTCAAGAAAAAGATTATTTTGGAATTGTTCATTTTTCCAATATATTTTCCAATCAACAATGGGTGGATTAAGGGCACTCAGGATTTTTAAAAACTTACCACAGGGTCAAGAAGGAATTTTTTTGGGATGGCCTTAAATCTGATATTCAGAATTTTTTGGCAGAATGTTTAGCTTGCCAGCAAAATAAAGTTGAGACAATTAAAATCCCGAGTCTGTTACAACCTTTAGCCATTCCAAGTTAGCGTTGGGAGGAGGTAGCAAAGGATTTTATCATAGGTTTACCCAACTCTGAAGGAAAGAGTGTCATCATGGTGGTAGTTGGTAGACTTACCAAGTATGCACACTTTTGTGCTTTATCTCATCCTTTTAAAGCCAGTGTAGTTGCCACTGCATTTATGGAAACAATTCAAAAGCTACATGGAAACCCAAAGATCATTGTAAGTGACAAAGATCTAATTTTCACTCAAAATTTTTGGACGGAATTATTTTCTTGTCTTGGTACTCAACTAGCTAATAGCTCATCTTATCCTCTTCAGTATGACGAGCAAAATGAGATAGTGAACAAAGGATTGGAAGTATAAACAAACACAATGGTTCAAGTGGTTACCTCTAGCTGAATGGTGGTATAACACTTCCTTCCATACTATAGCAAAAATAACCCCATTTATGGCACTTTATGGATATCATCCACCATCCATCACATCACATTTAAGAAAATATTCTAAGTTTCAAGGAGTGGAAGATCACATCGAGCATCAAAAACAAGTTCTCCAGCTCTTAAAGGATCACTCTGGCACATAATCGAATGAAACAACAGGCAGATCAACATCGCAATGAAAGAATTATTTATATAGGTGACTAGGTATTTTTACGGCTACAACCATACAAATAAATGTTCCTCAAACAAGTTAATAAGGATAATAAATTATCACCCAAGTATTGTGGTCCTTACAAGGTGTTGCAAAAGATTGGTACTATGGCATACAAATTGGAGTTATTGGTATCTTCCCGAGTACACCCAATTTTTCGTGTTTCATTCTTAAAGAAGGTTATCAGTGACAAAATCCCAGTTCAAATAGTGTTTGCAGAACCTGACGAAGAAGGAAAAATCATATTTGAGCCAGAAGCAGTCACAAAAACAAGAACCCAGCAGCTATGGAATCGATTAATTTTAGAGTATCTCATTAAGTGGAAGAACTTACTGTTAGGCCCCTATACTACTAGTGTAACCCCTTATTGTTATTAGTACAACCCCCTTATTATATTGATGTACCCATGTAGTGCCCATATTGTTACTATTGTGCCTCATAGAAGCCCACTATTGTTATTATTATGCCCTTACATTATTATTGTTATGGCAGCTCTGATTATATTATGACCCCTTAGACTCCTATATATAATTGGAGGTATTTTCATTTGTATCATCGAAGAATTGTTCATTTATGTAATGTAAAGTAGGTTTCCCCCTCGAAGAGGGTGAATTCTAAGGCGTTGATCTACCTTTTCTATCTTTTTCTTGAGTTGGTTTCATAACATTTGGTATCGGAGCTTTGGATTCTAGGGTTTCGCTACTCCAAATAGGTTATCGTGGAATTTTCGCTATAACTTTTTTTCTGAAATATTTCAAAAGCTAAAAAAAAAACCCATTTGAGAAGAAATCATGCTGAACCTTGGATCCAAATGTCAGAGCTTTTTGCACTACATTTTCGGAGATATGATCTGAGGAAGTTGGTCTTTTTGCAGACACCTGAGTTACATTCCAAATAGGTCACCAGGGTAAAATCGTTATAACTTTCTCTCTGAGCATCGGATTGAAATTTTGTAAGAAGGTATAGAAAAAGGACGGACTTTAGTTTCTTGTATATATTTTTTACAGCCAAAAGTCAAAACAGTGACTCGTGGTACGTCGTACACGTTCGCTCTACTACACTAGTCTATAATCAGGTCACTGCGGGAGATTTTGCATAACTCTTCCTTGGAGAATCCAATTTGGATCAGACTGGTGGAATTAGAAAGAGAACACAGAGGGTTACTGTAGGTCGCAATTTTAGAACTGGATGATCTAAAAGTACAGAGATACATCAGAGGCAATATCGAGCTCCTACAAAGTGAAAAAAGGTGTGTAGATTCTTTTAAATTTTTGCTTAAGCTTGGTTTGAAAATTTATTTTGAAGAATTCAAAAGGCATAGTAGAGCATT
>APFE030822708.1:0-10313 GCA_000404065.3 Pinus taeda | reverse complement strand
CTGCTGATCCTTTTGAAAATCCTTGTTGATGAGGATATTTGTCCAAACGATAGTACCAAGCCCTTGGAGCCTGTTTAAGACCATAGAGAGCCTTTTTTAATCTGCATACAAGATTTGGATCATTCCCAAGAATGAACCCATCTAGTTTCTCAATGTACACTTCTTCTTCTAAGTCTCCATTCAGAAAAGCTGATTTCACGTCCATTTGAAATAATTTGAACTTATGAAAGCTTGAGAGAGCAAGGAACATTCGGATGGCCTCAAGTCTAGCAACAGGAGCAAAAGTTTCTTCAAAGTCTATTCCTTCTTGTTAAGCATACCCTTTACAAACAAGTCTGGCCTTGTTTCTAATAACTTCCCCATTTTCATTCAACTTGTTCTTGAAGATCCCATTTTGTTCCTATGACATTCTTATCTTTTGGTCTTTTCGATTTGTTCAAGTTCTTCATCCATTTTCTTGACCTAGCATTCATCTTTGCAAGCTTCTCTTACATTTTGTAGTTCAGTGGAGGAGAGTAATGCCAAATAGCTTGAAGCTTCTACAATTGTTCTTCTTGTTTGTATGCCAGCCTCCTTTTTCCCCAAAATTTGTGATTCTAGATGATTCTTTTGAACATACTGTTGTGCTATAAAACAACCCCCCATTTCATAAAATCTTACTTTAGAAATTTATAATTTAAAATGGGTCCCTTTTAGATTAAATTGGTATTAATCCATCACTCTTCTAAAGGTTCAGGAATAAACAAAACATTTTAAAACCTTTTGAAATAATCGGTCTTAAAAAACAAAACGAGTAATTCTTTATTATTGCGATAAAGCAATCGCAAGATCGCATATCACAACAACAAAGGATGCATAACCATGACCCATTGATTTTCCCCGATGCGATAAAACTGAGTAGCCAACGGAGATCGGGAAAACAAATAATAAAAGGCCCCTCCCCTTTGCTCCGATGCGATATCGCAATCGGCAATCGGGGAATGCGACATGAACGTAACAAACTCTCCTCCTTCAAACTCCCGATGCGAGTCAAGCGATATCACTATCCGCGATCAGGGATTCCATAAAAATTAAATAAAATTGCCCAATGCTTCCTCCGATTTCCGATTGCGATGAGCCCAAAACGCGAATTTCAGAAAGGATCAATATGATTTCGCTATATTATATATTAATTATCATTGAAAGCCTTTTCCCTTCCCGATAGAGATTCGCTCGCATCCAACTGCCAAAAAATCAAATCCACGCTTAAACCATTATTCGGCAAATAAAGGATATAATGAGCATTTAAATGATTGACAGGTTTTAACGGCCAATTAATGAGAAATTATGCCTAAATCCTTTCAGAGATTGTATCCGCGGGAGCCTTAAGATAAATATTCCATTACTCATTGATTGACATAATTTCCTCATACTTGGTTTTTGCCATCTATTCTCTGCATTACGTTTATTTTTCTCTTACGCAAAGTTTTTCCGCAGTAATGATTCCAGACCAAATGGGAAAGAAATCTAAGAAATCTGGAACGCCTTCGGCTTCTATGGTAACAAGACAACATGCCACCGATCCGGGACCAAGCAAGAAGGGATTAATCTCAGATACCACATGCCTCGGCCTTGGCAGCACTACTTGGAAAAATATTTACAACCTGGTTGAAGCCGAGGAACCTCAGCAAACATCGATACAAGCTTCAGCAGGTTCAAGTCGGAAATCTGATGCTACTTTAAAATATTTGGTTGATTCCTACCTATATAGGATAGTAGCTCGAGAGCAAATTCTTTCGTATACGGATGTGGTGAGATGGGAAATTGAGGAAATTCCAATTACGGACAGAACATTCTGCACTGTTGATGGGAGAGTATTCGGTTCATTTCAGCCCAATGATTTTAGGCAAATGTACCATTTTCCCGAACCAGAGAAGAAGTACAATAAAGAATTTCTGGAGAAGTTTCGATATGAGAATGAAATCAAGTTAGCGCCTATACAAGAATGGAGACAGAACCCAACAAAACACAAACATGAGTCTTCGGGTAAGTACTCCATCGACTCCTTATGCTCTCCTTATTGTTATGCTGGAGTCATGATGTGTCGATTGTGGGGATTACATGATTCTTCAAAATTTTCCATAGAAATGGTACCTTTGATGGAAGCGGCATGTAATAGTGAAATCATGGATTGGGGGACTATATTATCGGATAAGTCGGCTACAACTATTCTTGAATTCATAAACAAATCCCGTGTTACTGATAGGTTGATCCCTCCATTTTATTTTAGTGCCTATATTTTGGATACCCTCTATTTTAATTCCGAGTTTCTTGTGTTAGGGTGGAGATGGACTCCATAGGACCCTATGCCTATTCATATCTACCACCAGAAACTATGGGAAGTTCATTACAAACACCATTTATACCATGTCTGCGATGGATTTATGCTACCTATTTACTATGCAATTTTTGATAAACCTGCCCCTAAGATCTCCTCTCAGGCTGAGATTAACTTGACAACCCTAGGAACCTGGTTTGGAGAAGAAAAATTCACCTGTGTAAGAGTTTTTAGCAGTCAGGCCAGACCTCATGTCCTCCCCTTGTACATAGCAGACAAGCTATTAGCTCGCGAAATAGCATATCAGCTTACAACTGCGTCAGCCACGAAAACTCTCAAAATTCAAAGAAGCAAGTTTGGCCTCCTTTTCCTCTAAGGTGCGACGTCTATACTCTGCATGATTATAAACATGCAGAGAAAGAGGCAGAAAAAAATTAACATCCTAAGTCTCGCCACTCTGCCTAATAGACGTTTCGACTCGAAGAAAGTCATCTATAATGCTCTAGATCAAGCCAAGCTCACTAAATTTGAACATAAGGAAGATGAGTTTGATGACCTTTTCTCCTCCGCCGAGTCAATCTTCCAGGTGCAACAGTTAGCTAGAATGAGATACTGTGATGACGGGTTAGTAGAATTTAATAAACATAGAGAGCAGAGGTTGAAAACTTTGCCTCTAGATTTGTTACCTACTACCTCGATGATACAGTCAAGCGAGTTTGAGCAGCAGCTTACCAGCGAACCTCCTACTCCAAGATCTTTGAAGAAGTCTAGAGAAGAGAGCAGGAGGAACTCTGGAGGTTAGAATAGGAAGAGGCACAGAGGAAAGAACAAGAAGAGGCAAAGAGGAAAGACAGAGAGGAAACAGAAAAGAAAGAACAAGAGAGAATAAGGGAAGAAGAACAAAAAATGCAGCAGGAGCAGAGCAGCAAAGAAATGAATGTTGATACTCAAGTGGACCCAATATTGCTCAAAGAATGGCAACAATTTCATACAATTACAGGCAATCTTGAGACCTCAATGGACACCGAAACATCCAAAGCTGCCGATACACAAGATACAACATCAAAGGAGTTTCTAAGCAAAGGAACCAACGGTCTACCCCAAACTACAGTAGTAGAAATAATTCCGAAGAATCCTTCCGATCCAATTATTTTGCAGGTGGAGGAGATTCCTCCACTAGATGTTTTCTATAGCCCAAAACACAGGGCTGTAATAAAGTGACAGCGGAAAAGGAGAAGGATTAATCAACCTTCTCTGTTCTCTAAACAAACAATAATAACCAATGTGGTATGGAGAGAAGAATTCGACCCCTCCAATGACCTGACAAAGTTATCTCAATATGTCGGTGCCTATTCGGTAGCCATCATGGATAAGGCATCGGAGGTAAGCAATTTGTTGAAAGAAAAGGATCAAGCGATCGCTTCATTACAAGCACAGCTATCGGAAGAGTAGCAAAAGTCAAAACAGCTACAACAGCAACTGTCCACACAACAACAGTTAAATAACCAACTCAACAAACAGTTGCATGAAGAAAAGCAGAGGATCGATTCGGGAGCAATCCAGAGACAGAAGGAACTATCGAAGGCATTATCAAAGTTGAAGGAGATGAATGAACAGATGGCAAAGACAAAAGATGAGCAAATTGCTCGATTATCAGCTCAAGTAGAAAAGTTCAAGAGTCTTCCCCAGCCTGCTGAGTTCAGAGCAGAGGCAATGCAAATTAACAAGGCATTAATAACACAAATAAGATTGTTATGTCATGAAATCGCCCAAGTAGAACCTTTATGCGACATAACAATGTCTATAATAGACAAATCAATTGATGCCAGACAGGATTTGGAGCAAGCCGACGACACTTTGATAGATTTTCTTACTTGGCAGGACTCTAACGAGGGACAGGAAACAAACTTGAGAAAGATTTTAGAATCCCATAAGGAAATCCTATTCACGGAGTGGCAGTCTCAACTAATGAAAGCAGAGAGAGCTGTTTCTAGATGCAAGTTATCTACGAGCAATTTAATTGACTTGATCAATAATACTCTCTATTTATCTAACATGATTTCTCAATGTACACCAGGTAAACTATTATCAGCCAAGACATTGGAGTAGTCATGTAACCAAGAGCTAGAAAAGAATGGGAGGTTGATCTCAGGAATTAAAAGTTTAACTTGGGACACCTATTGGTTGTTCCTAGTAAAGCCATACAGTCAGAGAGCCGCCCTCAAATTCCTGATGGATGCAATCGGGTGTATCATTCCCGATATACATGACGCCACCTATGCTGCTCAAATCAATTCTCGTCTCAGCCGCCCTCAAGAAGTGGAGCCAATGCTGGCAATATGCCAACTCAGGACAAAGGGCAAACAGCCAGAAGGATGAATCATCGCTGCCGATTACCAGATCACTGTGGGGGAGATATTTAAAGATCGGATTATACCAATTTAGTAGCATTCTAATTTTGTAGTTTGTTAGCTTAGTTTTGTATTTATAAACCCTTTCATGTATTTAGAAAGGGTCGTAAGTTTTTGTATATGAATTAAGCCTGAAGTTGCACTACTGTACTTCAGGCATATTCTTTTATGAAGACTGGACCAATCTTTTCAAATTTTGATAATGAAGCTTTGATGTGAGTGTGCACTATTGCCTTTATTTAAAAGTATTTCTGAATCAGAAGAAGGAATGAAAATTGTGATTGGCGTAGGGAATAATTCGCAGCTCATATGGTACTACTATCTATGTCTGAATTTATTCCTTTTACGTGAATTGTTGTTTGGTCATTTTTGCTATTATTGAATATGTGAATGTGTTTTAAACAGTAAGCTTTATACTTTCGACTATTGGATGTCTACAGTTTGCTACTCTTTCAATCATGCATGTATCGGTAATATAAAAGAGAAGTGTAATATTGTTTTATCAATTACTTCGTTCAACTATTTGAACGAAGAAATTATCATTTAAATGAATGTCTTTGTTTATTGTATAGTGTCATCTATATGCCTATCAACAAACACAGATCATTAAACGTTGCACTTAAAGAATAGAAGCTTCCCAGGATAAAATAGTCATTTACGTTTTCGTTCATAGAATAATTCCTCCATTTATTATCACTTATTAGAAAACCAATCATTCATTCACCCCCTTTTATTCATTATTGGGAAGCTGGTCCCATTATATCCAGTCGGAGCCACCATCCAAATGGAAAAGGAGCTGTATTAAGGTCTGGATCGGGTGGTTATCCCCCGATGTTGATGTAACAATTTTCGGGGCATCAACATTTCTGGCGCTAGAAGGAGGGCCATCCACTATGAATGGCGAGTAAGTTAAAACCTACAGACCATTCAGAGAGTAACTCACCCTCCACCTCTCCTCGGACCTCTTGTTTGCGCTCTGAAATACCAGTATCCAGACGAGAAGAAGAAGGATTAACTACCACTGCTCAAACCCATCGCACTTCAGAACGTTTAAGTCCGGAGTCCCCTGAAGTTTAGTCTATCATCCAGAAACTTCAAGGCTTCTCCATTTCACCTCCTAGATCTGAAGTATCACAAGGCAGTGAGACTTTGCAATTCCGCCTACCTCATCATCTCACCAGACTTCAAAGCGAAAAAATCGGTATTGAACCACCTGAGTTGCCTTTACCCCAAAGGAAAAGGATTAAAAAGAACACTGAAGGTTCTGGTAGTGAAACATTTTCTCCATCATCTTCCATCTCATCATCTCCAGTGCGAAGTCAAACACCCACTTCACCATTACATATTATTGTTCACCAGGGGACTTCACCTTCAACATCACAATATTTTCAGTCTTAATTTCCACCTCCTCCCCAAACACCCAGAACACCACAGGCAATCGTTGGTACTCCCAAAATGGCTCAGACCCCATGGAGAAGTCCTGGTGCAGTCACTATGCCTGTGCCTTTACATCTGTTACCTGATTATCCTGAGAAGTGGTTACCAAAGTTTAATCCAGATGCTGGAACATTAGCTGAGGAACACATAAATAATTTCATGTTGTCAGTTAATTTGAAGGGAGTAACAGAAGAAGATGTTGTAGTTAGACTTTTCCCCTACACATTACAAGGATTAGCTGGGTCTTGGTATTTTTCCTTGCCCTCTGGATCCATTACCAGTTGGAATATCTTTCAGGAACAATTTCTTACCAAATACGGCAATGATAGATCCTTGGCCACACTCATTAATGACCTTTCCAATCTAAGAATCAAGTCAAGAGAACCAATTAAGGAGTTTAACTCCCGATTTAACAAACTCTTGAATAAAATCCCTACCGATGACAAGCCAAGTGAACAAATTAGAAGTGAGTGGTACATTACAGCCTTACCTTCAAATATAGCCATTTTTGTAGATAGGGCTAAAAAACCTACATTGGCCCAAAACATGAAAGAAGCCCTCGCTGTTGAAAAATGTATAATCGCTTTGGAAAAGAAAGCTGCTCTCGAGGAAAGGAAATCCAAAAAAGTGTCTTTCAAGGATGATTCAAAGAAGAAAATCACCAAAGGTCCATACGATATGGAGGGCATTCAAAAAGTCCTTAAAACAATGTCGAATGAAATGGTTGAAATTAAAAAGCAAGTAGTAGAGACCTTAACTAAAAAACCTTATAGGAATTATAAGAAACCTGAATCAAAGCCTCCAAATGTTATATCCTATGCAGATTCAGATCTTGAGGAAGAAGAAGAAGAAACAATTGCACCATCTGATGAATTCAAAGAAGAGGAAGTTGTTGAATGCCATGGAATGTGGGACTTTATATTGCCTAACTCCGATACCGAAACTGAACAAGAAGCCTTTCCAGTGACTACAAGGAGAAAAAGTGCTCCTGAACCTGTCCAAGCAAGTTCAAAGAAAAGGAGTGCAGGTACCAATACTACAAAGGAAAAGGTACCCACAAGGAAGCCAGCTGCAACAGTACCTCAAAATCAACCATCATCCTCCAATATACCTACATCATCTAAGACATTGGTAGTATCGAATTCAATGGATTATAATATTGTTGATGATATGAAAAAGACTAAGGCAAACATCACCATGTTTGAACTCAGCAAATTAAATCATCAACAAAAATTGCTTCTCAAAGAGCTTAATGCAGTTCCTTCATCACCTCTTCCCAGTACTAAAGCCGCAAGTGATTCAGGACAACCGCCTTCTGGTAGAGTTGAGGCAACTGATACAATTCTAATTGGAGGTAGATTAAATTCCCATACCCCTCTTTTCCTCTTAACGTACGAAATCTACAATCGAAATATACATAACTGCTTAATTGACTCTGGGGCATCATCCAATATAATGCCAACTTCAGTTTGTTCAAAACTAAACATAGAACCCCAAAAGTCCTCAATTCACATTGTGCAGTTAGATAGAACCAAAGTCCAGGTTTTAGGGGAAATAAACTCTGTTACAATCAGGTTATCGGCTGATTCACGAGTGGTTCAGAGAATTGATATCTTAATCGCTGATATACCTGAGTTTTATGGTTTAATCTTGAGCAGGGATTGGTCTGAAAAGCTCCATGGGTACATTTCTACTGATTGGTCTCATATGTGGCTTCCCTACAAGGGAAAGCCAAATCAAATAAAAATCAATCAGGAGAAACACATGATCCATACTGTTACAGAATTCGAACAGGAGAATCAACCAGTTGCATTTAACAATAACATTTTGGGAAACTATTCTTCTGAATCATTCTTTGGAAATTATATTGCCCAACCATCTCCTTTCTCACTAAACAATTTCACATCGCAAATCGAATTTTTTTTACAAACTGACAGATCTAGATGTGTTAATGTTACTGAGAATTTTGTAAATAAAAATGTTGATAATTCTTTATTTTGGTCTTTATATTTTGACAGTTCAAAATCTAGTGAAGGATCAGGAGAAGGGTATATTTTAGTCAGCCCTGAGGGAGAAAAAACAATGCTTTCTTGTAGATTAGAATTTTAATGCACGAATAATACAGCTGAGTATGAAGCCTTGGTCCAAGGATTATAAAAAGCTATCGGCCTAAAAATTCAATATTTAAAAGTGTTCGGCGATTCAGAGATTGTTATTAAACAAGTTCGAAATAAAATCCATTGTCTCTCTAATCACCTCAAACACTGTCAGTCTTTAGTCTAGGAACTTTTATCTCATTTCTTAGCATTCAATATTTCACCTATTCCCAGATCCCAGAATGCAGCAGCTGACCTGTTGGCCAATGTTGCTTCTAAACTTCTGCCTTCTGAAGATTTTAGTCTAGATAGATTTTCAGTAGAGTTGATATTTAGGCCATATATCACCAATTGGAGAGTGTTCAACCACGATGAAGACATTCTACATTTCTTAACTTCTGACAAATCCTACAATGATCAGATCATTGATGAAAGTGATCATGATCTTCAGATGAAAGAAAAGCATGAGGAAAACTCCATACCAAGACCTGTGGTTAAACTTGAAGATCTCTATGACATTAAAGACAGGTTCAAACATGTAACCAATCCAAAACTCCAAAGTTCTACATTAAGGTTTGAATTGATAAATCTTGGTACTGAGCAGAACCCTCAAAATATCAATTTAGGATTAGGACTTTTTGAACAGGAAAGAACAACATTTATTAGATTATTAAGAAAAAATAAACATGTCTTCGCTTGAAAGTATGATGATTTAAAAACATATGATACATCTATCATACAGCATACCATTCCAATGCCACCTGAACAAAAACCAGTTCAACAAAAATTGAGGAAAATACAACCAAACTTAGAGAGTAAGATAAAATCAGAATTCAATAAACTCTTAAAAGCAAAGATTATTTTCCCTGTTCGGCACTCAAACTAGGTCTCCAACATGGTGCCTGTTAGGAAGAAAAATGGTGACACCAGGATTTGTATAGATTTCAGAAATCTGAATAAGGCAAGTCAAAAAGATAATTTCCCATTACCTACCATGGAGCAAATACTCCATTCAGTAGCAGGTTCTGAACTAATGTCCTTTCTAGAAGGTTTTTCAGGATATAACCAAGTTCTAGTTCATCCTGATGACAGACTCAAAACTACTTTCAGAGAAAAATGGGGAACCTACGCCTATCAGAAAATGCCTTTTGGACTTATTAATGCAGGAGCTACATTCCAAAGAGCAATGGATATAGCCTTCAAAGGATTGATCAACAAAATAATAGTCTTCTACTTAGATGATATTTCTGTATTTTCTAAAAAGAGATCTAACCATTTACATGATTTGAATCAAATCTTTGAACACTATAGAAGGTATGGTATTTCACTTAATCCCAAAAAATCCTTCTTTGCTCTAGATCAAGGAAAGCTCTTGGGATTTATTGTTTCCAAAGATGGCATTTATATTGATCCCGACATGATTAAAGAAATTTATGAAATCCCATTTCCTCATAACAAAAAATCTATGCAGTCATTTTTAGGTCAAATCAACTTTGTCAAAAGATTTGTTGCCGATTTTTCTCATATCATTTTACCATTACAAACCATGATTAAGAAAAATTCAGTGTTTAGATGGGGGCCTATGGAAAAAGAAGCATTTGATTTAATCAAGCAATCAATAATCAATGCCCCTGCTTTAAACACTCCCAATTTTTCTAATCATTTCACATTGTACACTATTGCGTCTGATTTATCTTATGCAGTGGTACTCACTCAAATCAACGATCACAACTTGGAAGCACCGATTTCATTCTTTAGTTCAAATTTTCAGGGTGCAAAACTAAATTACTCCGAAGTTGAAAAATAAGCCTTTGCTGTGTATAAAGCTATCAAACACTACAGGCCCTTCCTTCTAAAAGCCAATACAAAAGTAATAGTTCCTTTTTCTGCAGTAAGGCAATTACTGATCCAAAGAGAATTAGGTGAAAAAAGGGAAAATTGGGTTACAACACTTCAAGAATATGACTTGGAAATTAAGCCAGCAAAGATTGTTAGAGGCCAAGGTTTTTGCAGGTTATTAGCAGGAGCATCCAACATTCTGGAATCAGGTGA
>APFE030822707.1:202742-214366 GCA_000404065.3 Pinus taeda | reverse complement strand
TATCATCCAAGAATTGTTCATTTATGTAATGTAAAGGAGGTTGCCCCCTCGAAGAGGCTGAATTCTAAGGTGTTGATCTATCTTTTCTATCTTTTCTTGAGCTGGTTTCATAACATTCTACCTCCGCCATAATCCGAGGACATTAATCCGGTCACTGCCTAAGCCATTGAAGAAGGAGACCCTGAGAACAGAGGGCGCTGCCAGGTCGGTTGAGTGGAGCGCAAAGCAGAGGTAACAAATCAAGAGACCCTTGTTGAATTATTAAGCACAAACAAAGAAGGTTAGAACAGGAGTTTCTTTGTCAAAATGACCAATAGAACAGAGCCTAATACATTTGATAGTTCCCAGTATCATGATGAGTGTATTACAATTTTAAGGGAAAAGCAATGGTTATCCTTCCTAGAGAAGTTTAATGGGAACAATGAAGAAGTAACTAAGCAGTTTGCATTTACATTTAATGGAGAGAAAGCATTGATAGGAAACTTCTCTTTTAGGATTTCAGAGGATACCATAGCACAAACCTTGGGAATCAGCCCAAAAGGAGAAAAATATTTCAAAACAAAACAATTCAAGGAAAAATCATGGACCCAATTCATGTTTAGGTCAAGGGTTTCCTCTATCAACTGGAAAAAGGGTGTCCCTAGAAGTTGGCTGATGCACTCATGGGATGAAATGGTGTACATTATTCAGAAATTTGTTATGTCTGAGGGTCGTTACATCATAGTCTATCTATATCACATCAAACTCCTGTTGCACTTAAAAGGGCAATGCACCATTAGTATACCCTATTTCCTCTTACAAAGTTCGACTAAGATGTCAAAAACTATTCAAAAGAAAAAGGGTAATGAGGATAAAAGCTTGTATCATTTTGGGTTAATTAGAATTCTAATTGAATTTGAAGTTCAGAGGAGGGGAAAAACATGGAAGGAATTTTTGATTGCTAATCAAATCAAAGATGGAGAAGATGAACAGGAATAGCAAGAGCACTCAGGATTTATGCCCAAAGACATAGATGAGAGCAAAAGCTCTCAGTAGACTCCACTACTCCCTAACGACATTATTTTTGATGGAGCGCACTTGGGGCGAGTGCCTATATTAAAATTTGAAGACTGGGATCTGGTGGACCATGAGAAGTTCCCACATTTGGCAACCACATAGCTGATGTGCTAGAAGAAAGACGCATCGAATGGAGTCATAGAGTTGGAGCCATGTAAGTGGTTGAGAGGTGTAGAAAAGGCATGATTGTTAAACCAGCTCTGGTTGCCGCATTACCATCGCGCCCCAGTGACCATTTTTGTCATCAAGCAACTTCTTTTCTTGGTGCATGATTGGTGCTTGTGGATGGAGAAGCCCATCCCCATCACAAACCACTTGATTCATAGAATTACCTGGCTCCCTTGCAAAGGGGAGGACCCAGCAAACATCTCAGAGGGTAAAGTTATGATTTGGCCATTGCAGAGGCCATGAAGAAGAAGTTCAAGCTGGAGAAGAAGAAGAGAGGGTACGCGATTTCCAACATCAATAACCCTACGGTCAAAGCCACGACACAGATATTGGCAAGGAAGGTTATGCGGAAGTGCCATGTAGATGAGGTGCTCGTGCTTGTGGTTGCACTTGCAGTGCAGTGCGCAGATGGGGACCAGTTCAACTGGGTGAACTACTTGTGCGGAGAGTTCCTTGAGAACTACCGCGAGGCACAGGAGTAGGGAAAGACTTTTCATTATGCGTGGCTGCTATTGTCCATAGTGTTGGTGGCATGGGAATTGTCTGAAGACAACTAGTTCCCCATGATCGCGCAAGACCTTCCAGAGGTAGCGAAGTACGCTTCGGTGTGTGAAACTACAGATGCATAGAGGATAAGGGACAATGAGATATTCTAGGTGTTCATGGGAGATGAACATAAAAATGGGGATTAATCATAAGTCATGGTTATCACCCACGGTCTATGATAGTGTGCAGAGCTTCGAGGAGTTCAAGGCAGATTTCCACCACGTGTACATTAGGGCACAAAAGGACCCCGTGAAGACATGGTGCGAGCTACCTTATCTGGTGATGGATGATGTCATCTTCATGGTCCTTGATTCGTGGCCACCAGAGTGGCGTGCTCTAGCTAGCTCCGCGGTGGAAGTAGAGAAATCCACGTGTAGAGGAAAAAGGATGAGGCGAAACTGCAGAAGGCGTAGTTGGCAGAGAAGCATAGGAACGAAACAGCAATAGCCAAGGCCCAAGCGGTGAGGGATGCTGCATGTTGAGAATGCAACAAGATGATGGAGCTTAGTGAAAAGAAGTCACCTTCACGAAGTGTGCCGGCAGGCTATTTTTGGCGCAAAGTCTATTTTTAGACATATGGATCATGGTCTATGAGTTGCAGAATGTTATTTGTGGATGATTGGTCAAGTTGGTAAAAATAGATGGACCTCTATTTTTAGACATATGGGCAGAGTCTATTTTTAGACTGCCATGGTAAAAATAGAACAATCGAATATTATTAGCTCTTAATAATATTTGGACTATAAACATTATCTTATTCTCTTGCAGCACTTCAGTTCGAGCTACAGATGTGGCACATGCAACTGCTAGAAGGAAATACGCTTTTCTTATGGGTTAGTTGAGCTATTGCATGGAGGACTTCAGTTAGAACTTCAGTGATTGAGTTATGTGGAGTTGGATGAGCAGTTACTGGAGTTGTGTTCAATTTGACTTAGTTGAACTAGTTGTATTTAGTCTAACTAACAAATACACTAGTGTTGAGTGGTGTGAATTAGTTATTAATTAATTCACTAATTATTAAATCATAAATCAACTAAAGAATACATCAGTTAACTCAGTGCATGGACAGTTTAGTGGAGACAAGTGTTAGAGGTGAATGAAAGGGTAAGACATCTGTCAGTTGTGACTATAGTTGTGCATGAGATTTGCACAATCAATGGATTGAGTTGCCAATGAGGATTGCGTAGTGTTACACAAGGGAAATATGAGTTTGGTTCAGCCATTCAATAGTATTATCTATGTAGGATTGTGCAGTGGAGGCAAGCAAGCAACGAAGGAGATTTGAGCCAGTGATTGATGCAGATCTGAGCTAGTTTGTGTGTAACAGGTGGAGATAGTACTGAGTACTTGCGAGGAGTATTGTACTATGTATTGTTACATGTTCTCAATCAATATAATATACAGATACTTGGGGGTTTTCAGCTTTATTCTTTCCCTGGGTACATACTGTGTTGATATGTGTGATTGATGCTTCAATGTGCGCATGCGATTGTTTCTTAATACTGCTAAATTGATGATAAATGTAGAGGAGGTTATGTATTATGCATGATTCCAAAAATAGTGTATAATCAGGATAATATCTATGAATAAGTGTCATATTATTCAAGATTTCTACATGGTATCAGAGCGGGTTGATTTGTAGAAGAGATTTCTACATGATATCAAAGCATAGTTGATCATCGGATCTATTATTCAGAAAGTGTTTACATTTTATTTCTTCAGGGAGAGTCTACAATCGGGCCAGGTAGCCTCTGAATTCATCCTTCTTTTGGAAGGTGATATATCCAGTGAATGCCCATACATTCGATCTCTGCACGAGAAATAATTTGTTCTCACGAATTTTAGATCAAAAGCGGTTGAGTTTTGAGCTGGTGGAATTCAAATTTGCAGCAGTGTTTTCTTGGTGTCGAAGTTGAAATGCCTTTCAATGGATTGCGATTGGAGTATGCCCTTGAGGGCAGCTCATACTATATTGCATGGAAGGATAGGATGGAGCGGTGTTAGATGATAATGGGTTGAAGGAGTTCATAGATGTTGATGTCCCAAAACCTAATGATGCTGCTCAAGTCGGGGATTAGCAAAAGAAGAAAGTAAAGTTTCGAAGGATTCTGTTGGAGGGCATGAGGAATCACATTGTGTCCATCCTCCATGAAAAGGCTTCTCCATACTTGATGTGGAAAGCGTTGACAGATCTATTCCAAAGCAAGAGTGATCAAAGGAAGTTGGCGCTCAAGGATAAACTCAGAAACATAAAGCGTGAGAAAGGTGACAGTATGCCCAAGTATCTCACGAAGTTCACCCAATGCCGGGATGAGCTGGAAAGTGTGGGGGTGACTGTAGATGATGAGGAATTTGTGAGCTTGACTCTCCTTGCTCTTTCGAAGAGTTGGCATTCTTATCAAGACTCTGTCAATGGTCGGGAGAAATTGCCAGGATGGGAGAGACTTTGGTCAGATCTTGTGCAAGAGGAGATCAGGCAGAATACCAGGGATGGATCTTCATCAAAGGCATCTAATGAAGAAAATTGCACTTTGGCTGCCAAAGCAAAGAAGGGGAAGAACAAGAAATCTTCTCATTCCGGTGTGAAAGGCAAGAAGCAGGACATGTCCAAGGTGAAGTACTTTCACTGTCACCAGCACGGACACTATGCCACAAATTGTCCGCAGAAGAAGAAAAATAAGCAAGTTGCTGGATCTGCAGTAGGAGAGGCCTTAGCCTCACAGTCTAAGCTGGATTTTTCGTTGATCGCATGCTTGGTATCAAGTGTGATGGGATCGGTATGGTTCTTGGACAGTGGTGCGTCTTTTCCCATGACAGGAGCTCGAGATTTGTTTTCTGATCTGGATGAGATAGATCTTGTAGTGCACATCGAGATGGGCGATGATGGTAGATAGAGTGCGACCGATATCGATACCATTTCCTTTGAGAGGGAGTCTGGTAAACCCTTCGTATTGAAGAAGAATCTTACCTCTATGGCAATGTTAGAAGACAAGGGATATGATGTTGTTTTTAGTGAGGGAAAGGCTTTACTGCGTAGTAAGACATCTCGAGAAACCCGGAAGATAGGGGCTCAGTGCAAGGGGTGTACTTTGGGAAAATTTGTGAAAGCCACCTTTCATGAGAAGGATAGTCATGCCACGATGATCCTTGATAGAATTCACATAGATGTGTGTGGACCTTTCTTAGTAGCTTCGACAACAAAGCACAGGTACTATGTGATCTTTGTTGATGATTTCTCTCGAAAGTGCTGGATCTTCTTCATGAAGAAGAAGAGCGAGACATACTCAATGTTCTGTGAGTTCAAATCACTGGTCAAGAAGGAATCGGGAAAGAAGGTGAAGGCTCTTAGGAGCGACAATGGTGGTGAATTCATATCTGGTGAGTTCAAGGACTTCTGCATCATAGAAGGGATTCAAAGAGAGCTCATAACTCCCCATAACCCACAGCAGAACAGGGTTGCTGAGCGGAAGAACAGAATGATCGTGGGTGTTGCACGGGCGATGTTGCATGATCAGGGCCTACCCCTTCACTTGTGGGTGAAGGCATGCAATACTGTAGTATATGTGCAGAACCATTGTCCTCACAAGATACTTGGCATGAGTACACCCAAGGAGGCTTATTCTGGTAAGAGGCCTGATATTTCCCATTTGAGGATTTTTGGTTCTCCTGTTTACATGCATGTGAAGAAGGATGCCAGGAAGAAGCTAGAGCCGACCGTAGAGGTTGGGATATTTGTGGGGTACACTAATACACACCACAACTATCATGTGTATTTCCCAGACAGTCGCAAGACTGTTGTGCGACGGGATATAAAATTTCAGGAGGAGAAAGCCATGAAGTGTTCGCTTGAGTGGTAGTCACATTTGCATGCAGATGAGGAGCTATTAGTTCCTAAGGATGAGCTTCAGGACATGGATCAGCCACAAGATGAAGTTCATGGAGTGGAAGAGACCACTTATGCAGCACCAACCATCAGAGGGCGAAAGTGCACTACAGAATCTGAGCGACTGGCTCAAGATGCAGAGAAGGTTGTAGGACCACCTATAGCACTGCGCAAGCAGAGACCGTCACCTGATCGGTACACTAGATACATGGTTCTTGTGAGTAAACATGTTGTGACTGAGCCATCCTCTTTTGAGGAAGCTGTGGAGGATCCCGTATGGGTAGATGCCATGGTGGAGGAGTATGATTCGATTGTCAGAAATAGTGCATGGGATATTGTTCCAAGACCGGAGGGGAAATCAGTGGTGGGTTTGAGATGGATCTACAAAGTGAAGCAGGCAGCTGACAGGAGTGTGGAGAAGTACAAGGCAAGATTTGTTGCCTGAGGCTTCTCACAGATATAGGGGATTGATTATGAGGAGACCTTTGCACCTGTTGCAAGGTATTCTTCCATACGGACAATTCTTGCTCTCTCAGCGCAGATGTGGTGGCACATTCATCAGATGGATGTGAAGACTGCATTCCTCAATGGAGTCATTGAGGAGGAGGTGTACATAGAGTGGCTCGAAGGTTTTGAGATCTTCAGCAGCGAGTCACATGTGTGCAGGCTCAAGAGAGCATTGTATGGGTTGAAACAAGCACCTCGTGCTTGGTACACATCAGGATATGGATTGTGGTACAGACACGAGGATGAGGTGAAGCTATGTGGCTTCACGGATGCAGATTGGGTAGGGAGCCCAACGTAAAAAGAGAGCACATCTAAAGGGAACATCGGGTCGACAACAGTTTCTTGGTACAACAGGAAGAAAAGATCCATGGCACTCAGTTCAGCAGAGGCCAAGTATATGGCAGCAAGTTTGGCTGCATGCGAGGCTATATGGATGAGGAAGATCCTGTTCGGGTTATTGGGGTCACACTTGGAGCCTACTATGATTCATTGTGATAACCAAAGTTGCATTAAACTCTCGGCTAATCTAGTATTTCATGATAGATCCAAGCACATCGACATCAGGTACCATCATATCAAGAGATTGTGTGCAGCGGAGAATCATGTTACTTTCATATATTCCCACGGAGGATCAAGATGCTGATATCTTGACGAAGGCGCTCACCAGGAGAAAATTCGAATACCAAAGAGGCAAGATAAGGGTTGCAGATAATCCATATCTTGTTGAGAGGGAGTGTTGAAAATGCAACAAGATGATGGAGCTTAGTGAAAAGAAGTCGCCTTCACTAAGTGGGCCCGCAGGCTATTTTTGGCGCAAAGTCTATTTTTAGACATGTGGATCATGGTCTATGAGTTGCAGGATGTTATTTGTGGATGATTAGTCATGTTGGTAAAAATAGATGGACCTCTATTTTTAGACATATGGGCGGAGTCTATTTTTAGACTACCAGTCAAAAAATAGAACAATGGAATATTATTAGCTCTTAATAATATTTGGACTATAAACATTATCTTATCCTCTTGCAGCACTTCAGTTCGAGCTACGGATGTGGTACATGCAACTTCCAAAAGGAAACACGCTTTTCCTATGGGTTAGTTGAGCTATTGCATGATGGACTTCAGTTAGAACTGAAGTGATTGAGTTTGGTGGAGTTGATTGAGGAGTTGATGGAGTTATGTTCAGTTTGACTTAGTTGAACTAGTTGTATTTAGTCTAACTGACAAATACATTAGTGATGAGTGGTGTGAATTTATTATTAATTAATTCACTAATTATTAACTCATAAATCAACCAAAGAATACATCAGTTAACTCAGTGCATGGATAGTTCAGTGGAGACAAGTGTTAGAGGTGGGTGAAAGGGTGAGATTACTATCAGTTGTCACTATAGCTGTGCATGAGATTTGCACAATCATTGATCGAGATTGCCAATGAGGATTGTGCAATACAGGCCAAGGGAATTCAAACTTGGATCTGATCTATTCTCAACTTGGATTGCGCAGTAGAGGTAGGCAAATAGTGGAGGAGATTTGAACCCGTGACTTGTTCAGAACTTAGCTAGTTTGTGTGTAGCGTGTGGAGATAGTACTGAGTACTTGTGAGGAGTATTGTACTATGTATTGTTACATGTTCTCTATCATTATAATATACAGATAGTCGGGGGTTTTCAGCTGCATGCTTTCCCCATTACATACTGTGTTGATATGTGCGATTGATGTTTCAATGTGCACATACGATAGTTTTTAAATTCCGCAAATTGATGATCAATGGTAGAGGAGGTTATGTATTATGCATGCATTCCGCAAATAGTGTATAATCAGGATAATCTTTGTGAATAAGTGTTATATTATTCAAAATTTATACACGGTATTAGAGCGAAGTTGATCATCAGATCTATTATTCAAAAAGTGATTACATTTTATTTCTTCAGGCAGAGTCTGTAATCGGGCCAGGTAGCCACTGGATTCATCCTTCTTTTGGAAGGTGAGATATCTGGTAAATTCCCATATAGTCAATCTCTGTACGAGAAATACTTTGTTCTCACGAATTTTAGATCAGAAGCGGTTGAGTTTTGAGCTGGTGGAATTCGAATTTGCAGCAGTGTTTTCTTGGTGTCGAAGTTGAAATGTATTTCAACAGACTGCGAATGGAGTATGCCCTTGAAGGCAGCTCAAATTATATTGCATGGAAAGACAGGATGGAGGCGGTGTTAGATGACAATGGGTTGAAGGATTTCATAGATGCTGAAGTCCCAAAGCCTACTAATGCTGCGGAACTTGAGGCTTGGCAAAAGAAGACAACAAAGTGTCGAAGGATTCTGTTGGAGGGCGTGAGGAATCACATTGTATCCAGCTTGCATGCAAAGGCTTCTCCATACTTGATGTGGAAAGCATTGATAGATTTATTCCAAAGCAAGAGCGACCAGAGGAAGTTGGCGCTCAAGGATAAACTCAGAAACATTAAGTGTGAGAAAGGAGACAATATGCCCAAGTATGTCACGAAGTTCACCCAATGCTGGGATGAGCTGGGAAGTGTGGGGGTGATTGTCAATGATGAGGACTTGGTGAGCTTGGCTCTCCTTGGTCTTCTGAAGAGTTGGCATTCCTATCAGGACTCTGTCAATGGTTGGGAGAAATTGCCATCATGGGAGAGACTTTGGTCTGATCTTGTGCAAGAGGAGATCAGGCGGAATACCAGGGACGGATCTTCATCAAAGGCATTTGATGAAGAAAATTGTGCTTTGCCTGCCAAAGCAAAGAAGGGGAAGAACAAGAAAGCTTCTCATTCTGGTGCGAAAGGTAAGAAGCAGGACATGTCCAAGGTGAAGTGCTTTCACTGTCACCAGCATTGACATTATGCCAAAAATTGTCCGCAGAAGAAGAAAAATAAGCAAGCTGCTAGATCTGCAGCGGGAGAGGCCTTAGCCTCGTAGTTTGAGCTGGATTTTTCACTGATCGCATGCTTGGTATCAAGTGTGATGGGATCGGTATGGTTCTTGGACAGTGGTGCGTCTTTTCACATGACAGGAGATCGAGATTTGTTTTCTGATCTGGATGAGAAAGATCTTGGAGTGCACATCGAGATGGGCGATGATGGTAGATACAGTGCGACCAATATCGGTACCATTTCCTTTGAAAGGGAGTTTGGTAAACCCTTCGTATTGAAGGAAGTGATGCATGTTCCAGGATTGAAGAAGAATCTTATCTTTGTGGCGATGTTAGTAGACAAGGGATATGATGTTGTCTTCAGCGAGGGAAAGGATTTCCTGCGCAGTAAGACAACTGGAGAAACCCGAAAGATAGGGGTTTGAGTCAAGAAACTTTATCAATTGCATGTAGATGGCTGCGCAGCAATGGCATGCAAGGTAGAAGGAGTGGTGAGCCAGGATGATGGCGAGCTATAGCACTGGAGATTGGGCCACCTTCACCATGGAGCTTTGAAGATACTGCAACAGATTTCTACTGGGCTTCCTAAAGGCACTGTTGCACAGTCAGATCAGTGCAAGGGGTGTACTTTGGGAAAATTTGTGAAAGCCACCTTTCACGAGAAGGATAGTCACACCACGACAATCCTTGAGAGAATTCACACAGACGTGTGTGGACCTTTCTCAGTAGCTTCGACAGCAAAGCACAAGTACTATGTGATCTTTGTTGATGATTTCTCTCGAAAGTGCTGGATCTTCTTCATGCAGAAGAAGAGCGAGACATACTTAAAGTTCTGTGAGTTCAAAGCACTAGTCGAGAAGGAATCCAGGAAGAAGGTGAAGGCTCTTAGGAGCGACAATGGTGGTGAATTCATCTCTAGCGAGTTCAAGGACTTCTGCAACGTAGAAGGGATTCGAAGAGAGCTCATAGCTCCCCATAACCCACAGCAGAACAAGGTTGTTGAGCAGAAGAACAAAATGATCGTGAGTGCTACATGAGCGATGTTGCATGATCAGGACCTACCCTTCACTTGTGGGTGGAGGCATGCAATATTGCAGTATATGTGCAGAACCGTTGTCGTCACAAGATACTTGGTATGAGTACACCTGAGGAGGCTTATTCTAGTAAGAGGCCTGATATTTCCCATTTGAGGATTTTTGGTTCTCCTGTATACATGCATGTGACAAAGGATGCCAGGAAGAAGCTAGAGCCGACCGCAGAGGTTGGGATATTTGTGGGGTACACTGATACGCCCCACAACTATCATGTGTATTTGTCAGATAGTTGCAAGACTGTTGTGCGACGGGATATCAAATTTTAGGAGGAGAAATCCATGAAGTGTTCACTTGAGAGGGAGTCACACTTGCATGCAGATGAGGAGCTATTAGTTCCTAAGGATGAGCTTCAGGATGTGGATCAACCACAAGATGAAGTTCGTGGAGTGGAAGAGACCACTCATGCAGCGCCAACCATCAGAGGGCGAAAGCGCACTATAGAAGCTGAGCAACTGGCTCAAGATGTAGAGAAGGTTGTAGGACCACCTACAACACAGCGCAGACAGAGATAGTCACCTGATCAGTACACTGGATACATGGCTCTTGTGAGCAAATGTGTCATGACTGAGCCATTCTCTTTCGAGGAAGCTGTGGAGGATCTCGCATGGGTAGATGCCATGGTGGAAGAGTATGATTCAATTGTCAAAAACAGTGCATGGGAGATTGTCCCAAGACCAGAGGGGAAATCAGTGGTGGGTTCGAGATGGATCTACAAAGTGAAGCAGGCATCTGACGGGAGTGTGGAGAAGTACAAGGTAAGATTTGTTGCCTGAGGATTCTCAAAGATAGAGGGGATCGATTATGAGGAGACCTTGGCACCTGGTGCAAGGTATTCTTCCATACGGACGATTCTTGCTCTCTCAGCGCAGATGGGGTGGCACATCCATTAGATGGATGTGAAGACTGCGTTCCTCAACAGAGTCATTGAGGAGGAGGTGTACATAGAGCAGCCCGAAGGTTTCAAGATCTTCAGCAGCGAGTCGCATGTGTGCAGGCTCAAGAGAGCGTTGTATGGGTTGAAACAAGCACCTCATGCTTGGTACGCATGGATAGACAGTTATTTCACTGGACTTGGATTCTCCAAGAGTGAGGCAGATCCTAACCTATACCAAATTGTGGTGGAGGGTAAGTTGCTGATCATTGTACTTTATGTAGATGATTTGATTTTGACAGGAGATGAGTTGTTGATACTTTCATGCAAGGAGGATCTTGCTAAAGAGTTTGAGATGAAGGACTTGGGCCTCCTTCATTATTTTCTGGGATTGGAAATTTGGCAGTGTAGTGATGGACTATTTGTTTCTCAGGGTAAGTATGCCCGGGAGATACTGGAGAAGTTAAACATGAATGGCTACAAGCCTGTTGATACTCCTCTTCCTGGAGGTTGGAGGAAGGAGGATGCTACTTCAGCGGAGGTAGTGGATGCCACTGTTTATCGACAGTTGGTGGGGTCGCTTATGTATCTGTTCAATACACGACCCAATATAT